>JAPQWV010001529.1:0-83493 GCA_027422505.1 Craterostigma plantagineum | reverse complement strand
TGCGGATCGGTTCGTTCATGTACCGCTTCGCCTAGAAGCCTGCCAGGAGCCGCTCCTTGTCCGTGCACCTCTCTAGGTACCGGCGATCACTCCCCGCCCTCATCAGCCCCGGGCGTCACAAGAGCTATGCAATGTGGAAGCATTTTTGCTGAATAGATTGTTATGAGGATGTGGAAGTACATCATTGTTTACATAACGATATTAGATTTTGAGTATAGAATAAGGAAATACGATCTGCGACATTACAAAAATCACTTTTGGAAATGTAAACAAATTGGAAACATAAGAAGTAAGGTTCGAGGATGGTTTCATCTTCTTATGTGGGACTGTTGCCCTCTTTGCTGAGCCAGATCGAACCTTCTTCGTCCTTAGAACTCACTCCTTTGTCTGTGGGTACATGCGATACAGAGTTAGTGAAAGATAAAAGGAGTTTCCTTGTAATTTGCTTGCATTTTACATGTAAAGGGTTCGGGAACAGGACTGGAGGTGGAAGGTTTGTAAGCGACAGGAAAGTTTCAAGAGTGTAAATTTTGCTTAACAAAATTGTTTAGCCTGTTCGCCAGTGCTTTCCGGAATTTCAGGGCCAAATGGTGACATGTAATCATCAGAAAGCATGTCTTTTTAGTTTGTAGCTATTATTGAGTTCTGTATAATTACACGAGATTGGGCCCAATCTTTATTCCTCCGATTCTGTTCGTCAGATTCTATCACCTCTTTCGATCCTACTAAGGGCATTAGGTTTTCAAAGCTCAACCCAAAGCATTAATGTTGTACAGAGGAAGCACTTCATCTTCTTTGGGTCAGTCGTGAGTTGAAAGCCCAATCCTTCGCGGGGATTAAAGAAGTTCACATCTCTAGGTGGTTTAGAAAGATGGTTTGATCAGTTGACCTCTTTTGGTGAGAAGATCCTCTAATTCTTTGATTTTCTTGTATAGGCGAACATGTTCATTAGTGATTAGTTATTGAGAAAACACATTTACTCGTTCTTCTTCGCTGTCTTTTAAGTTCCTACAAGCATCACTATTTGTTTTCCTTATTTTCTACAAGTTCTCAAAAGTCTTCACTTTAGTTTCTGACAAGGTTAAGGATTCCTAAAGAATAGCTACCTTTCCTGTTGTTTGTTTAGTAAGCATAATTTTGTCAAAGTTGCTTTGGAGTTTTGAGTAATCCCTACGAGCATGGAGAGCTCGCTTATCCTACATTCAAGTTTAATAATATCATTTATAGATGGGGTGTATACCTCCAGGGTCGATGATGAAGAGACATCTGTCCTATCTGAGCCGATGCCTGGTTCTTCCTCATCAGAATCTAGGCATTCCTCTTCCTCAGCAATAATGACAATTCACGCCTCTTGCGTTGGGAAAGCTGAACTTCTTCTTGTAGTATTCGTTTTTCTTCTTAGGTCGGAAGCATTCTGAAGCAAAATGACCGGGTTTACCACAGTTGAAGCACTTCTTTGAAACTTCAGCTTTCTTTGTTTCAGGTTTTTCAGAGCAACGAACTTTTGTTTCCCCCCAGAGGTTAGTTGTTTGTGAAGAAAGATGATGATTTCTTGGCGCTCATCTTTTGACTGTCTCTGGGATCATGGCTAGTTTCTTTCTGATTGATTCAAGTTCGTCCTTAGATGCTTGATCTGATCCAGCGTCGTCTGATGTGTGAGATTGTACGACATGTTTTCTGTGGCGACCATACTTTTCTAATTACGATTAGTGGCGGATTTCCGCAACGTAAGCTGCGGAAGGCCCATCTAATTAAAACTTTTTCCCAAATAATATACATTACTATAAAGTCCGTATCGTCTTCACTATACCGGGCAAAGCCCCAAAAATGTCAAAAGACCAAAGCCGTAACACCGCTCCACAGGTCTTCATCCATGTACCGCACCGCCCTCAAAATTCCTTGGAGCACCGCCACCAGCCGCCTCAGTCTGGACGCGTATCAGCGTCAGACTTAGTACCTACAACACGTAAACACTGAGCAATTTGCCCAGTAGGTGAATAAAATGCATGTATGCAGGTGTGCACCAATCCCAATCCCAAATCTCACATGATATAATGCACACTCTTTCTTTTCCCATATCCTATTTCACACAACACAGGGCCTAGGTAGGCTCGACACTCCGCGCGCAATAGACAACTGGGAGGCCACCCCCAAGTCTCGCGGCGAGCTACGCCGGTAGTGCACTGATCGATCACGTCAATGTCCTCCTACCAGGTCGTATATCTCCCGCACCAATCAACAAGGAAACCCCATCCGGCGGTATGCACCTCGAATCGATCACGTCCGAGTAGACAGATCGATCACGTCTATCTCCGCCAGGTGCCCAGTGAGCCAACCTCGACTCCGCTAAGAGTCGCCAATCACAAACATCTCATTCTACCCGTACGTCCATATCTCATGTCCTATCGTCACATCATGGTATAAACCATTTTCGCTCTAACGTGATATGCACGTGCCATGCATATAAAAATATCATAAAACATGATTTATATAAAACGTACGTAAAACATATAAATCACATAAGTCACGTAATTCACATATCACATGAAAACACATAGATCACACATGTGTTGACGCATTGTAGATGGATGATCCACCTACCTGTCCTCCTGATACAGTTAGTCACGAAGTCGGGTAAATTTCCTACGCTTCGATCCTCTGAATATTGAAAATATTTTCACATCAATAAATTTACTAAGTCATATAAGTTTCGAAAATGCTAAAATTATCAAAACCCTAAAATTCATGGAAACCTTAAAAATAATGAAATTCTTGAAAATAAATAAACCCTAAAATATTAAAAATTTATTAACTAAAACACAATGTCGAAATCCTTGATGGTGTCGAAATTCTCATAAGACACATCTCGAGATTATTCTATGAAGGAATTTCGAAATCTTTGTTAATGAAATGTCGAGATCTTAATTGAAAAGAATTGTCGAAATATTCATACAATGTCGAGACTCATTATTGAAAAGTAAATGTCGAATTTCTTTATAATGTCGAGAATTCATTATTTTAATAAACTTGCAAAATCTTTTGTTAAAGAAACAGATGTCGAGATCTATTAAGTCTTGTGTTGTAGGACCCTGCAATCACGGTATGTGATCATTTCACGGCGAGGCCAACTTTTGAAGCTTTCGGGGGCTTTTGAGATGGAAGTGTGTGCATGGATGCGACCTCGTGGAGGCCCAGTAGATAGTTTTGTTTGACCCGCATGCGCGCTTTCCTATGTAATTAGGGCCCAGGATGATTTGTAGGTACCGTTACTATTCCTTTTTATAAAAGGAAAAATTTATACCAAATTTTACAAGATTAATTTTGTTATTAGGACATTAGTCGCGTAGACTAGTGTAGAAAGTAGTGGTGGAAGGCGGGGCGCCACAGGTGGTATCAAAGCTTAGGATATAGGTTTTGCAGACTGTCCATGTACACACACTCAAAAGCACGGAAGCGGCCTTGCTTGTAAGTTTTATGTTTTTATAAATTTCTGGTATTACATGATTTATTGATCTTAGGAACGTTAGGATAGAAGAACGATGGGTAGAACAAGAAATGAAAATAGTGCGGGTGCAGATAAAGGTAAAGAACCCGCAGCCTCTACTGATAGTCGGGATGCGACTATCCTTCAACTCGCGGAACAAGACCGCCAACAATCTGCTCAAATTCAGCAACTGATTCAGCAACAAAATGCTGGTGGGCAATCAAGTAACGGACCCCCTCAGGCGACAGATCGAAATGGTCGGGGAGAGATTTCGTAAACTTAAACCCTCAACCTTCGAAGATGCTCTTGACCCAACCTCGGCTGAGGATTGGCTCCGAACCCTAGAACTATGTTCCAACATAGCCGTACTCCTGAAACAGAAAAGGTCATGTGCGCTGGTTACCTATTAAGGGGAAGCGCAGGTCACTGGTGGGATACCATACTAACTCTTGAAGATCCCGTGACAATGACCTGGGAGCGCTTTAAGGAACTTTTCAGAGGCAAATATTATACCGCCCCTGTTCGAGCTCAAAGAATGAATGAGTTCATCAATCTCCGCCAAGGGGCAATGACGGTGGCGGAGTACATCCGAAAGTTCGAACAGTTGTCTCGATTCGCAACCCACATGGTGAGCACTTCGCTGAAAATTGAGCGATTTATGGAGGGCCTGAAGCCAGAACTTTACCACGACGTTGGCATGGCTGGATTCCAAGGGGTTACTTATGCCCAAATGGCGGAACGAGCTCCGATGGCCGAACAAGCCGAAATCCAAATTGTACGAGCCCAGGAAGTTAAGAGAAAGTTGAACAAGGAACCAACTGGGACGGAACTAACCCGAAGAAACAGTTCGTTCCAAAGAACGTGAAACCCAATTTCCAAAACCGTCCTGGACCACCTCAGCAAACTAACACGAATCAGGGGAGACCCCAACCAAACGTACACACATGTCCAAAATGTGCACGACGTCATCTGGGCTTCTGCTTCTCACAAAAATGCTACTTGCTATAAATGTGGCAAAACAGGCCACTACTCTGTAGCCTGCCCGAAGAATACATCGGGAAGTCAGGCAGCAAACCCGACTAAACCACAGAAGGTGCCCGCTCGAGTGTACATGCTCACATCTGAAGAGACGGAAAACAATTCGTCTGTAGGGACATGTACCCTCCTAATCCATCATACCTCAACATGCATTCTAGTGGACTTAGGAGCCACACTTTCTTTTGTATCCACCACTTATGTGGTAAGACTCGGGATTTCTTTTAGCCGACTTGGTTGATACCAGTTCGAGTGTCGACCTGAATCATAATCGTAGCAGATAGGCTTTTGAAATAGGAAAGTCGTACCTCAATTCTCTAAGAAGAAACCTAAGATCCAATAATAGCTGAGGTATAACCCTATGCCCCAATCTCTCTGCTCATCCTGAGGATATATTTGTTCAGTATCAGAGTGGCGCAGCGGAAGCGTGATGGACGCTAATGAGTTTTAACCTCTGCCTGTTAGAATTGTAGTTACTCTCGTTAGCTCTTCGAGGCAATACGGGTTCGACTAATGCAAATGATCTTCATATCTATTCATTAGGAAGTCAACCATTTGAATCCGAGACAACCAGAAAGATCTTATTCTAATCCCTATACGTTCCTTCTTTCTACTCCAGGTAAAATGCTTTCTTTCCTATTGCTGCATGAACCTTCTTTTCTAAAGTTCCCAAGAAATAGAGATCGAGCGAATCTCTTAAGGGGGGAGTAGATTATATATTTTTCGTAGATTTCATCTCCCGTGTTGAAATTTTATTATTCAAATAGGATGGACCACGACTCAATCGTCGATACAAGTTTCCTTATCAGTAGTCATGAATCAGAAGTACAAGACTTGGGAATTCATCATTTCATTAGAAGTCGCTCTATTATCCTCCTTTGTGAGGAATACCTTTGTACGCAATTAGGTGATTTTCTATCACCAAACTAAGCCAGCTCAACTCCCTACCAATCGTGACCCTAAATCATTCCAACTAATGGAATTTCGGGGCCGAAATTCTTTTAAGGGGGGGATGTAATACCCGTAAAATTTAACTACGGAATTACGATTTAATGAGTGATGAAAATGTTTATTTAGAAACCTTGTTGAATTAATTAAATAAAGAAGTTAGGACTTTAGGTGAAAACTTTATTTATAACACAATTATTTTGAGCTTAACGGGTGATACGATACTTTCATGCTTTTATGCCTTAATTGACTTATGTGTCTACGTGATTCCATGCTATATGTGATATAGTCCTATATGGGTTATGTGCTATTAGGATAACTAACTTGGTAGGAAATTGAGTTGAGACTTAGGAATAATTTCGTATAAGATATATATAATTTTTGATAAGAGCCTTATTAATAAAACTTCGACCAAGAATGCCCACAATAATAATAATTTTAGACTTTTTTTTTATACGTGAACAAGGCAATAAATTAAATGGGCTAAAAGGTTATACCTATGTTTAAGACTTTAAATAAAGCCCAAAATATAACTAAGAAGAATAATAGAATTAGAACAATTAAATTGGGCCATGCTTAGCAATATAGTTACGAAAGAAAGCCTAATTATTCCAAATGAAAAGATAACTTTTAACATTCTTAACCACTAGGGAAAAATAACGTCACCACCTTGTCCCATCTCACCATTTTCAAGGGATAAACACGTAACATGAACCTTAGAAGAAAATCCTTATCATAATAACACCAACAAGTTCAAACAAAAGGACTAAAAAGAGAGATAACTCGAAGCAAGGAAAGTAAAGGAAGAAAAGCTTAGGCAAAATAAACGGAAGTTCCAACTTGAGAAGGTAATAATTCTATTTATAACTCACAAATCAGTTGTAAGTTTTATCTAATAACTTAACGATAAAAGAGAATGGGGTGTATCACACGGATTAGTGCAATATCCGAAGAGAATCACGGTTTTGATGCTCTTTAGGGTTTTTAAATATATAGTCATGTTAACATAATTTCTTAGCTTTGGATAAGTGTAAGTTATGTCTGAAAGGGATTCACAAGGTGTGAAGATTAAAAATAATTAGAGTTTTATAAGTTTAGTTAACGAGGGTTTTCGGAAATATTTATAGTGTTCGAACTGTTATTGGGATTAGATCGGTTCATAAACTTCAAAAGTTGAAATTGTTATGGACTCGTGAAGTATAAACTTCACAAATTATAATTCGCGAATTATGGGTGAAATAAACTTTGCGAATTCTAAGGCTTCTAAGGTGTGGGTTCGTGAAATAGGTATTACGCTTTATGAGTGACATTCATGGCGAATTAGGTGAACTTTAAATAAAATAATAATATCATCATGTGAACTTGGCGAATTGAGAAAGGGCATGATAGAAGATTTAGAACTTGGCGATTTAATAGGATAGTAAGTGACGATTGTGAGGGACTTTGCAAACCAATAAGCATTTGACAAGTTGAGACTAGGATGTCATGAACCTAGTGGAATTAAGGGAATTGTGCATGCACATAAGGAGTCCACGTAGCCTAAAGGATTAAAATAATATAAGTAATAGGACTTCATGAAAAAAATAAATAAATAAATAAATAAATATTATATAAAACTCTACCAATTGACTACACTTCACGAATTGCTAGGAGAATAACACCAAGTGGCTAAATGAGTATGCGAATTAACTTCACGAATTGTGAGTATGGCACTTTACGAATTATATATATAGGTTGGCGATGTGAGGAGTAATTACTTGGCGAATTAGTTGCTCTTTACGGGTCCTATTTCACGAACCGTTAGTAAAGTACATATCACGAATTTTAATATTTTAAATAGGTGAATTCGCAAAGTAGGAGTAAGATGAATTTTTGGCGAAACTGAATAATAAACAACAAATTTCACGAATTCATAGGGATCTGATTTCACGAATTAAAATTCACATGTCACTTCGAGGACTGTATAGGTTCGCGAATCATAAGATAGTCACACTTCACGGGTCATGAATTGTTTACGAATCGTATGAATGTCACGAGTCTTTGGAAGTTCGCGAAGTCATAAAGGTTTAAATAATTCGTAGGTTGAATTGATTTAAATAAATAGTATACTGACATTATAATTTTATGCTTAAGGTCGAGAATTAGGAGTTTCACCAGATCAATAGCTAATAAACTACGGACGACAGGTAAGTGGAAATCGCAACTACACACATAATTTTTATGTGCATGAAATTACGTGTTATATGCTTTTATGATTTATGTGACGTGTTTATGTGCTTATATGATATTATGTGAGTTCCTACGTGATTTAATTTTCGTTATACAATGACATGACACGCATACTCATGACATGAGCATGTGCACGCACGACTAGTATGAGAGTCAGGAGATAGCGTGCATGAGTATAAGATCGCTTGAAAGCGATATGTATATTTGCCGATGGGCATTTGTGTCGACTCAATGATGAGTCACGGCTCTTCTATGCTACCACGGCGATTCACGAAAGGTAGGGGAAATATATTACGGCGATTCACGAGGCCGACTGCCTGATTCACGAGAGGCAGGTAAATACCCCGTAGCGGGAGATGCAACCTGGAGGATGCGACTTGAGGATATGAGCAGCACCGAGGGAACCTCGAGTATTGGCGATCTCGCAGTAAGCTACCAGTGATAAGCGCCCGCGTGTCAGACCGCATTGGGATGGAAAGGCGCCTTAGGTTAAACGTAACTTGTGTTCCCGGGCCACATTGGGATTGAAAGGCACTATTAGCCTCTCAATGTGGACCATATTTGGATGGAAAGGCACCATAGGGTTAAGCACAGATTTCGTACTCGGGTTTAGCCTCTCAATGTGTGTACTGCCACTTATTTATACCCTTAAGGGTTTGAGCTCTATATGGTGCATAGCAAGATCGAAAGCCGAAGGGGCCCAAATATGAAGTCAATGAACGAGATGGATGAGAGAAGTCAATAGCATTGGCGCGAATGCCTTCGCTATTTAGGTCACGTGCATTGCATGCATGATTTCACTTACTGAGCTTTATAAGCTCATTCCATGTTTTTATGTGTGTAGGACCCCGCGATCACGGTACGTGATCATTTTCACGGCGAGGCCAACTTTTGAAGCTTCCGGGGGCTTTTGAGATGGAAGTGTGTGCATGGATGCGACCTCGTGGAGGCCCAGTAGATAGATTTATTTTGACCCGCATGCGCGCTTTCCTTTGTAATTAGGGCCCAGGATGATTTTGTAGGAACCGTTACGATTCCTTTTTATAAAAGGAAAAATCTTATACCAAATTTTACAAGATCTATTTTGTTATTAGGACATTAGTCGCGTAGACTAGTGTAAAAGATAGTGGTGGAAGGCGGGGCGCCACAATGAGAGGGGCATGTTGGAAATAAATTATATAAAATTAAAAAGTGATGCACTTCATTCACGGTAACCTTTTAGGAAAAGTTGTCACTCAACATGGTATTAGAGCTTATGGACCCCCAGGTGCTGGGTACGATCCTCACGACACCCATTTATGAGTGTTACACGTCTAAGACTAGATAATAGAGAAATCAGCCTAGACGTGAGGGGGCGTGTTGGAAATAAATTATATAAATTACAAAGTGTGCACTACCTTCAGGGTTAAATATTTTAGATAAAGTGGTCACTTAACAGTAGGGAGTGTATCAAATTATAATTTTTTGTTTTATTTTATTTTCAATACGTCTACTCATGTTACCTTAAACGTTGGATTTCATATTGGCAACAAGAATTCGTTCCCATGACCTCTAGGCTAGGGTCTGATGCCACGATGAATGACCGTTTCGCCCAGGTGTCCTTTTCTAGTACTATCAATTATGATGTGGATGGACGGCTCATTAAGCTATTTAGCCCGTTTGTACTGTTTTTATATTATACATACAATAAGCTATCGTTTCAAAGAAAAAAAGGACGATATTGATACCTCATTTCATCATGGCTCGTCTGTCGTTCCAACGTCGAAAGATTACTACCGCCCGACTGACGATCGACGTGAATGAGTTGATACCTCCTACACAAAAGCCCGAGGCCCATGAAGCACCAGAGAGCATAGCCCACGACCCAAATGCCAAACAGGCTTTTCCACTTTGGACACGGCGAGCGTGTACATTGCGAAACATATCTGAACCGCCCTTTCTGGTGCCGCCTTTTCTTTGCACTATCGACAACGGGCTTGTATTGCATTCTTGCGCCAAAAGATACGACCTCGTTGTCGCGCCCCGACTCCCTAATTGCCTATTCTAGCGGATTCCTACGTGCATAGGAGTTGTAAATGTTAAAGTGCACTGAAAACGCCTATGAAATTTTTCATTTTCCATTTATATAATGGAACAACGTTCTATACAAGTCAAAAGAATACATGCCGAACACCAAGTTCAAGACATGATCTAACTACAAGGCGAAGGTGTCGGCACAGCAAAAAGCTCCTATGCGACCGGCCTCGTAGTTGTCATCCATACACACACGTCCACTCCAAAAGCAGCGGGAAGCTTCAAAAGGTCGGCCTTGCTTTCAAACGCGCTCACCTACCGTGGTCGCCGGTGGCTACAACACACAACATAAGGAATGAGCCACCGAGGCTCAGTAAGCAGAAATCATGCATGTATGCACGTGTCCCATCCCTGCAAAGGCAATCCACGCCGATGCATGACATTACTACGCAAAGGCAATCGCGCCGATGCAACTAATATTCTGCAAGGGCATTCAGCGCTGATGCACCCCGCCTGCGGCATAGTTCGAGATGTTGGCACAGTCAGAGTACTCCTTCATCTGCCTTTGATTTATTATTTATTGCAAAGCGAGATCAGACTAGTACTCATACTAGTATCACTCAGGGCCCTCGGCGCACTTACTATACACCATTAAGAGCTCAATGTCCTTAATATGACTGTGGCAGCGACCCACGTTAGGTAGCATACGCTAGGTTTCCCTAGGTCACACCCTCCCAGGTCGTCCCCTCTGCCATACGGTAGCCTACGTTGGTAGCCCACGCTACGATTCCCCCTAGGTCGCTCCTTCCAGGTCGCTCCCTCCGCAAATAGGGGAGTTGCCTACGCTAGTTAGCCTACGCTAGCATAGTTAGGGCGCTCCTTCCTGGGTCGCTCCTCCTGCCTCATCATAATAACCGACGTCGTACGTCGTAAAATGATGCCATATAAGTCACCCGTGACTCAACTGTGAGTCGATACACCGGCCTATATCGGCGGGTCCTCGTCGTGTACAAGCGACATAATATTATGCGCACTCAGTCCCACGACCCTCCCTCATGAGTTCGTGCGTGCACATGACTATGCATATGCGAGCAAACATAACTTAGATTTACCACATGAAGCTACATCAACAATTCATGAAGTCATAAATCACATAGGCACGTAATCACGCAATTTAGGCATACGCAAGCAAGTCGTGTGTCGTAGTTGGATTTCTACTTACCTGTCATCCAAGCTTTAATTAACGTACTTCCCCATAACCTCCTAACGTACGACCCTTTAAATAAAAGGGTTAGAGTATTAGTACCTTGCTTTCCTTAGCTAACTTGTCGCAATAATTAATATTCGTCGCACCAGCTAATTAGACTTATGCTAATTTTCTAAACTCTAGGCCATTCGATTTGTCTCGTTGAATCATCCTAAGTTATTTGGTCTGCATACTAAGTTAAGTTGGAATTAAATTATTCTGACTTATATGTCTCCGCGAAAGTTTACTAATTAGGGTCTAGTTTCGGTCGAAATTTCTCTTTGCTCGATTTACTTGCTACATTTTCTAAGTCATCTAATTTCTAATCCTAAGTTGTGCTAGAATTAAATTATTCTAGCTAGTATATCTCGGCGAAAGTGGTCAATTACTAAAATTGGATTCGCCCGAAACCCTCCCAGCCTCTTTCGATCGAAAGTTCTATTTACTAGGCTACTTTCGATCGAAACTCATTTATATCGATCCTAATTTAATTTGATAGTTATCCTAGGTTAGTTTCGGACGATTGAACGTAGTAAGGAGGGAGTTTCGCCGTGCTCTGACGTCGGCATGACGTCATCAGGTTTCGTCGATACCATGCATAGTGAAGAGACGAGTTTCGCCGAGCGATTTCATGGGTTCGGTATGGGGTTCGATCGATACCCATGCAATTAAATGAGTTTCGATCGAAAACTCATGACTTGATTAATTTACTATTTAAATTTGATTTGGTCGAAGCTCAATTCAATGTATTCAAGTGTCGCCCGAAACCTTAATTTAATTGTCCACTTTCGATCGATTGATTTTGATGTGGAAATGAGTTTCGACCGGTCCTAACACATTGGGGTGAGTTTCGATCGAAACTCACGGATCTTCTAATTCTTAGTTTCGATCGAATCCACTTCCTTAATTTAAATTTGATCGAAAGTTCCTTTACTAAGCACATTCGCTCGAAACCCTAAGAGTTTCCCTACTTTCGATCGAAGCACAATTGTTCATCCCATCGAAACTGGCTTAGAAATATTATTCTAGTCGAAACTCCTAATTCTCTTTTCTTCTCCCTCAAAATCATTGGTCTCTCCCTTAAGGTTAATATCATCGATCCTAACTTACACCTTAAACTGCCAAGTCCTAATTTGCACAAGTAAAAGGCCTTAATACTAATTTATGCTCTACGCTTAAGGTTTTCGTGTCCTCCTTGCACTTATTCTCCTTAAGCTTCGCTATTTGATGAAATTAAATACATCTAGAAAACTCTAAATTACAAATGTACAAGACTTGAGGAAGAGGCTTCACTTACAATTTCAAAATTCTAAGCTAGTTGGAGTATCCTTAGTTCGAACACTTCTCGTCCCTTGCTCCTTCTCTCTCTTTAATTTCGTTAGTTTCTTAGGTGTGATTAGGGTATTGTGATGGCTTAGTTAGATATTTTCTTTAGATATGATGGGTAAGACATGGGGTTGGCGTGGGTTCCCCTTGAATTAGGGAATGTTGTCTCCTACCTTACTTTGCTTGCATTGGGCCTAATTCATGTTTAGTCCACTTTACACTTCCTTGGTCCAAATGGGGTTCTAGTCCCACATAAAATTTTCATACCCCACCATTCATTTAACTATCACTAAGTCTTTCTCTTCTTCATATTTTCGGAAATCCCCATTTTTCTAAATTAGGGGTCATCACAAGCACATAATTCACATAACATTCACGAGTACAAAATTCGTAAAGTCACATAGACATGTAACATATATGCAATTAACGTGAAATCATTCAGACCATAAACGTAATTTATTGGCCCTAAAAAGTTACGGGGCCCGGGTGCTACATCCTCCCCCCCCCTCTTAAGGAGGATTTCGCCCCCGAAATCAGCCTGTTCGGAACAATTCAGGATAGCGATCCCTCATCTCATCCTCGCGTTCCCAAGTGGCTTCCTCGATCGACTGATTCCGCCATAGAACTTTCACTAGGCGCCGATGAGCCCTCAGCTCTACTGGTTGAGGGGGGAGGTGCCTGGAGTCATGTTGGGAGAGGTCCTGGGTCGAACCTCCACCCTGTGACATTTCTCCAGGCCTGCCACATGGCCCAGACATGTGCGATTGACCTGGTCGGCCCGTTTAGCAGGTAGGGGTCGGCCCGGGTTTCACCATCGGCTTCCCCGGTTACCAAAAAAAAAAAAAAAAAAAAAAAAAAAAAAAAAAAAAAAAAAAAAAAAAAAAAAAAAAAAAAAAAAAAAAAAAAAAAAAAAAAAAAAAAAAAAAAAAAAAAAAAAAAAAAAAAAAACTTTCACTAGGGGGATTTCTTTATTCCTAAGCCTCTTCGTTTCGTGCACCAAGATTTCCATGGGGATTTCCTCATAGCTCAGATCCGGTTTCAAGTGTTGGTGCAAAGACTCGTTTGCCAGTACGTGGCTTGGGTCAGCGATGTACTTTCGCAAAGTCGATACATGGAACACGTCGTGTACTTGCGTCAGCGATGCCGGTAGTTCCAGTTGGTAAGCTACCTCACCAACTACCTTTGTTATCTTGAATGGACCGATGTATCTCGGGCTTAGTTTTCCCTTCTTCCCGAACCTCTTGACGCCCTTCATCGGCGATACTCTCATGAAAACCCAATCATCAATTTCGAATTCTAGCGGTATGCGTCTCCGATCCGCATAACACTTTTGTCTGCTCTGTGCTGTCTGCATCCTTTTCCGTATCGTCGCGATAATTTCCGTCATTTCTCGTACCATGTCTGGGCCTAGCATAGCTCTTTCACCGACTTCATCCCAATGCACTGGGGATCTGCACTTATGCCCATATAAGGCTTCGATAGGAGCCATTCCAATTGTAGCTTGGTAGCTATTGTTGTACGAGAATTCCAGGAGTGGAAGGTACTTGCTCCAGTTGCCTTTCAAATCAAGCACACAGGCTCGTTCCTCCTGCGTTTGGATCGTCCTCTCGGATTGGCCGTCCGTCTGCGGATGATAGGCCGTGCTAAACAGCAATTTTGTCCCCATCGCCTTTGTAAACTTGTCCAGAATTCAGATAGAAATCTTGAGTCGTGGTCTGACACTATTAACAACAGTACTCCATGGAGTCTCACTATCTCTTGGATGTACAGTTCCGCGTATCGCTCCATGGTGAACGTCGTATTGATCGGCAGAAAATGAGCAGATTTGTAAGTCGGTCAACGATCACCCATATTGCGTCATGCCCTTTCGCATTCCTCGGCAATCCGACTACAAAATCCATAGTTACATTACTCCATTTCCACTCCGGGATAGGTAAGGGCTGCAACGTTCCTGGTGGCCGTTGGTGCTCTACCTTAATGTTGACAAGTGAGGCATTGACTCAAAAACGTTGCTACGTCATTCTTCATTCCCGGCCACCAGTAGTTAGCTCGTAAATCGCTGTATAACTTCGTAGCTCCAGGGTGTACAGAGTATGGCGTGGTATGTGCTTCAGCCATTATGGCTCGTCTAAGATCCGCATTTTCGGTACATATAACCTGCTCTTGTAGTACAGGCTTCCGTCGTCCCGAAATGTGAAGCCTGTTGTCGACTGTTCGGTCTGAGCTCCTTTGGTTTTCAGGTAAACTCGTCATTTTCCTGCGCCTTTTTGATCTGCTCCAATAGCGTTGGTCGTAGGGTCAGGGCTGCTAATTTCACCTCGACTTCGCCGAACGGTACGATCTCCACTTCGAGTTGTTGGAGTTCCAAGCTTACTGCTTTCCGACTTAAAGCATCCGCTACCACGTTCGCCTTCCCTGGGTGGTAGTTGATCACACAATCGTAGTCCTTCACCAATTCTAGCCACCGCCTTTGTCTCATAATTAGCTCCTTTTGGGTGAAGAAATACTTCAGGCTTTTGGGGTCTGTGTATATCTCGCAACGTTCTCCGTATGCCTCCAAATTTTTAGGGCAAAGACCACGGCTGCTAAGTCGAGGTCATGCGTAGGGTAATTTTTTCGTACTCTTTCAGTTGCCGTAAGGCATAAGCCACCACGAAACCGTCCTGTATCAGTACGCATCCTAATCCGTTTTTCGAGGCGTCGCTATACACCGAGAACGCTCCTGTTCCCGTAGGTATCGTCAACAGTGGGGCTGTAGTTAGCCGCTTCTTCAGTTCCTGGAAACTCCATTCACACTCCTCACTCCATTGGAAAGGGGTGTTTTTCTTTGTCAATCTCGTCAACGTCGTCGCGAGCTTCGAGAAATCCTTTATAAATTTCCTATAATAGCCCGCTAAGCCTAGGAAGGTCCGTACTCCCGTTACGTTGGTTGGCTGTGGCCAGTCATTTATTGCCTCAATTTTCCTTGGATCCCCTGAGATTCCTGCTCCAGAGATGATGTGTCCCAAAAAGGAAACTCGATCCAGCCAACTCGCACTTCTTGAATTGGCGTACAATTGCTTGTCCCGCAATACCCCAAGCACTACCCGTAGGTGTTGTTCGTGTTCCTCCTTCGTCCTCGAGTAGATGAGGATGTCATCTATGAACACAATCACGAACTTATCCAGGTAGGATTCGAACACTGTTCATTAGATCCATAAAAGCCGCCGGCGCGTTGGTCAGTCCGAAGGGCATGACAAAGAATTCAAAGTGCCCATATCTCGTACTGAATGCCGTCTTAGGTACATCTCCTTGCGAATCCTCAGCTGATGGTAGCCCGACCGCAAGTCGATCTTGGAAAACACTGTGGCACCTTGTAATTGATCAAATAGGTCGTGTATTCTGGGTAGAGGGTACTTGTTCTTAACCGTCGATTTTCAGTTCCCGATAGTCTATGCACAGTCTCATTGAGCCATCTTTCTTTCGTACAAATAGAACTGGCGCACCCCAGGGAGAGAAACTGGTCTGAATAAACCCTCTCTGTAGAAACTCGTCTATTTGTTCCTTCAGCTCCTTTAGTTCGGTCGGTGCTAACCGGTACGGGGTTTTGGATACCGGGCTGCTCCCGGCACCAGGTCAATTTTGAACTCGATTTCCCTATCTGGGGGTAATCCCGACAATTCGTCTGGGAATCTGTCAGGGAATTCTTTGATTACGCGTTCTTCAGGTTTCGTTAGAATATTTTCTTTAGCCTTTAGTGCAAACGCCAGATATGCCTCGCACCCGTCTTTGATCAATCGTTGGGCCTTCATCGCTGAAATCCTAGGAGCCCTTCTCTTCTGCCCGTTCCCTAAAAATAAAGGGTTCTTCCCCTTCTATACTGAACGTGATTACCCTTCGATTACAATCTATCACAGCTTCATATTTTGACAACCAGTCCATCCCGAGGATCACTTCGTAGTCATTCATCGGGATGAGTATTAGGTCTACAGGTATGTCTTTCCCATCTACTACTACTGGGCAATTTCTTAGTATTTGGTTAGTCCTAGTTGGAGCCCCGTTTGGGATTGCTACGCTATATTCACATTCAACCCTTCAGGCGTTACCACAAGTCTTGTCACGTACTTCTCGGATGCAAATGAGTGAGTTGCCCCGGAATCTACTAGGATGCACGTGGGAGTTTGGTGGATTAGGAGGATACCTGTCACCACCGACGGATTGTTCTCCGCTTCCTCGAACGTGATGGTGTACACTCGTGCTTGCACCATCGTGGGTCTTACTTGGTTTCGACCTGACTTCCTGAAGCAATATCCGGACACTGGTTCGCGAAGTGGCCTAACTTCCACATCTGAAGCATGCATTGGCTGGCGTGTTGCAATTACCGAAGTGCTTCCTTCCGCACCTCTGGCAGTTAGGGAATTGTACTGCCCCCTGATTCTGGTTTGGGTTTGGGTTTGGGGTCGGTTCATCATCCACTGAGGTTGTTGAGGAGGCTTGTTGAGGAATTTCTTCTTGCCACCTTTGGGCACAAACTGCCGCTTCTGATTTCCTCCGCTCCATTGCGTTCCTTGCATTTGCACAAATTTGATCAGTCTAACAAATTTACGGCATTCCGACCCATCGCTTGTTGTAACGTCCTATATAAGACCATATCGAAGGTACTAGCAAACAGGCTCAAGGGCCGGCTCGCCAAACTGGTGCACGTGACCCAAAATGCGTTTATTCGGGTAGAGGCATTTCAGACAACATTCTCTTGGCGCAAGAGCTCTGTCATGGGTACAATGTTGCGAATCTGCCGGGCCGAGCGGCTTTTAAAGTGGACCTTGCTAAAGCATATGACCGAGTCGAATGGGACTTTATCCTTGCCGTGTTACGAGGTCTGAACTTTCACCCAATATTCATCGGGTGGCTGCGGGCCTGTCTCACATCTACTAAGTTCTCTATCAACATTAATGGATGCCCACAAGGTTCTTTGCTGCGCGACGAGGACTTAGGCAAGGCGATCCCATTTCCCCGTACCTATTTACCCTTGCAATGGAGGTGCTGCGTGGTATCCTGACGACACAGACGGGAGCAGGGAGCGGATTTAGGTTTCATTGGCGATGCGAGCCCTTGTCCTTGGTTATGCTCACATTCGCGATGACCTCCTCCTCTTCTCCAATGCGGACACGAAGTCGATTAGCATTCTTAAGGAGGGGCTGGACAGCTTTGCGCTTATGTCGGGGCTGCGAGCAAATGAACAGAAAAGCGAGATATTCCTCTCAAAAAGGGCTGCTCACTTAACCTCGGAAATCCAAGCGATAATGGGATACTCTGTCGGGCAACTGCCGGTCCGTACCTAGGGGTGCCGCTCATCACCTCCCGCCTGACACTACAGGATTGCCAGCCGCTGATTCAGAGTGTCGATCGTCGGCTAGGCGCATGGCTGAACCGATCATTATCGTATGCCGGGGCGTTTACAATTAACGAAGTCAATCCTGCTTGCAATCCTTGTCTATTGGTCGGGGGTATTCCTCATTCCCAAAGGAGTCATACGGGTCATCGAGAAGAGGATGCGAAAGTTCTTATGGGCGGGATCCGCTAAGGTGGCGTGGGCCGATGTCTGCTTGCCGTCGGCTGAGGGTGGACTGGGCCTTAGATCGATCGAAGTGGACAACCGAGCCATGCTACTCAAGCACCTTTGGCGGCTGCTCACTCGGGACCAGGAATCCATTTGGGTGCAATGGCTGCTCCACACTCGGCTGCGGGCTAAGTCCCTTTGGAGTGTACGGCCGTCTCCCCACTACTCTTGGATTTGGAATAAGCTGCTCAAACTACGGCCAAGCCTCCGTAGCCAGATTCAGTTCTGCGTGGGAAATGGGGAGACACTCCTTTTGTGGCGCGATCCCTGGCTGCTCTATGGTCCGCTTATTGAGAGGTTTCCGCGCGGGCCGCTTGTGATGGGGTTGCCCATTGACTCTCGCCTAAGCGCGGTCATCAACCGTGAGGGCTGGCATTGGCCCGCCCAGACTACGACGGAGTATCTGGAGCTGGCACCGCTGCTCCCACCGATCCGACCCACGTATGGGGACTCCTTCCGTTGGCTGGGCACGGCGGATGGCACCTTCACAACTCGCTCAGCTCGTGATGCACTACGGCTGTCCCGACCGCGAGTCAGTTGGACGGCTTACTTGGGGGCTGTCTACGTGTCCCACGCCATGACTTCATCCTATGGCTGGCGATTATCGGTGGGCGACGCGTGATAAGGCATGGATAGCAGCTATGGCGGGAACGACGACATGCCTCCTCTGCGAGGAGCCGGTCGGCGAGACCACGCAACATCTCCTCTTCGACTGCTCGTTCTCCCGCAGCTTCTTGGATATCCTTCAGCGTCTGGTCCGATTCCGATGGCCGCACACGTCTTGGCTTCCAGGCTTGGCATGGGCAGCCCACAGATGGAGGGGCAAGCACCTTCACAAGGCAGCCTATAGGCATCTCTTGGCGTCCCTTATATCATATTTGGATGGAGCGCAACCGACGATGGAAGGAAGGCTCTTCGCGATCAGTCGAGCACCTGATTGATTCTGTTCTTCACATTATAGACTACGTCTATGTACGCTTGAGTCTACATATCAGTTACAGATGATAGCCTTACGTAGGATTTGGCGCATAGCTTGGTAGCGCTCTCTATGTGATGTACTCTCTTGTTTGTTATTAATATTACTGACCCCTTACCTTCAAAAAAAAAATGTTAAAAGTTATCTTTTCATTTGGAATAATTAGGCTTTCTTTCGTAACTATTATTGCTAAGCATGGCCCAATTTAATTGTTCTTATTCTATATTCTTCTTAGTTATATTTTGGGCTTTATTTAAAGTCTTAAACATAGGTATAACCTTTTAGCCCATTTAATTTATTGGCCTTGTTCACGTATAAACAAAAAGTCTAAAATTATTATTATTGTGGGGATTCTTGGTCGAAGTTCTATTAATAAGGCTCTTATCAAAAATGATATATATCTTATACGAAATTATTCCTAAGTCTCAACTCAATTTCCTACCAAGTTAGTTATCCTAATAGCACATAAACCCATATAGGACTATATCACATATAGCATGGAATCACGTAGACACATAAGTCAATTAAAGGCATAAAAGCATGAAAGTATCGTATCACCCGTTAAGCTCAAAATAATTGTGTTATAAATAAAGTTATCACCCAAAGTCCTAACTTATTTATTTAATTAATTCAACAAGGTTTCTAAATAAACATTTTCATCACTCATTAAGTCGGAAATCCCATAGTTAAATTTTACGGGTATTACATCCTCCCCCCCTGAAAAGAATTTCAGCCCCGAAATTCCATTAGCTGGAATGATTTAGGGTAACGATTGGTAGGAAGTTGAGCTGGCTTAGTTTGGTGATAGAAAATCACCTAATTGCGTACGAAGGTATTCCTCACAAAGGAGGATAAAAAAAGCGACTTCTAATGAAATGGATGAATTCCCAAGTCTTGTACTTCTGATTCATGACTACTGATAAGGAAACTTGTATCGACGATTGAGTCGTGGTCCATCCTATTTGAATAATAAAATTTCAACACGGGAGATGAAATCTACGAAGAATTTATAATCTACTCCCCCCTTAAGAGATTCGCTCGATCTCTATTTCTTGGGAACTTTAGAAAAGAAGGTTCATGCAGCAATAGGAAAGAAAGCATTTTACCTGGAGTAGAAAGAAGGGAACGTATAGGGATTAGAATAAGATCTTCTGGTTGTCTCGGATTCAAATGGTTGACTTCCTAATGAAATAGATATGAAGATCATTTGCGTTAGTCGAACCCGTATTGCCTCGAAGAGCGAACGAGAGTAACTACAATTCTAACAGGCAGAGGTTAAAAATCGTTAGCGTCCATCACGCTTTCGCTGCGCCACTATGATACTGAACAAATATATCCCTCAGGATGAGCAGAGAGATTGGGGCATAGGGTTATACCTCAGGTATTATTGGATCTTAGGTTTCTTCTTAGAGAATTGAGGTACGACTTTCCTATTTCAAAAGCCTATCTGCTACGATTATGATTCAGGTCGACACTCGAACTGGTATCAACCAAGTCGGCTAAAAGAAATCCTGAGTCTTACCACATAAGTGGTGGATACAAAAGAAAGTGTGGCTCCTAAGTCCACTAGAATGCATGTTGAGGTATGATGGATTAGGAGAGTACATGTCCCTACAGACGGATCGTTTTCCGTCTCTTCAGATGTGAGCATGTACACTTGAGCGGGCACCTTCTGTGGTTTAGCGGGTTTGCTGCCTGACTTCCCGATGTATTCTCCCGGGCAGCTACAGAGTAGTGTTTAGTCGGACTTTCGGATGTACTCCGCCACCGTCATGCCCTTGGCAGAGATTGATGAACTCATTCATTCTTTTGAGCTCGAACAGGGGCGGTATAATATTTGCCTCTGAAAAGTTCCTTAAAGCGCTCCCAGGTCATTGTCACTGGATGTTCAAGAGTTAGTATGGTATCCCACCAGTGACCTGCGCTTCCCCTAGGTAACCAGCGCACATGACCTTTTCTGTTTCAGGAGTACGGCTATGTTGGAACATAGTTCTAGGGTTCGGAGCCAATCCTCAGTCGAGGTTGGGTCAAGAGCATCTTCGAAGGTTGGGGGTTAAGTTTACGAAATCTCTCCCCGACCATTTCGATTCTGTCGGCCTGAGGGGGTCCGTTACTTGATTGCCCACCAGCATTTTGTTGCTGAATCAGTTGCTGAATTTGAGCAGATTGTTGGCAGACTAGTTCCGCGAGTTGAAGGATAGTCGCATCCCGACTATCAGTAGAGGCTGCAGGTTGTTTACTTTATCTGCACCCGCACTATTTTTATTTCTTGTTCTACCCATCGTTCTTCTATCCTAATGTTCCTAAGATCAATAAATCATGTAATACCAGAAATTTATAAAAACATAAAACTTACAAGCAAGGCCGCTTCCGTGCTTTTGAGTGTGTGTACATGGACAGTCTGCAGAACCTATATCCTAAGCTTTGATACCACCTGTGGCGCCCGCCTTCCACCACTACTTTCTACACTAGTCTACGCGACTAATGTCCTAATAACAAAATAAATCTTGTAAAATTTGGTATAAATTTTTCCTTTTATAAAAAGGAATCGTAACGGTTCCTACAAAATCATCCTGGGCCCTAATTACATAGGAAAGCGCGCATGCGGGTCAAAACAAAACTATCTAGTGGGCCTCCACGAGGTCGCATCCATGCACACACTTCCATCTCAAAAGCCCCGGAAGCTTCAAAAGTTGGCCTCGCCGTGAAAATGATCACATACCGTGATCGCGGGGTCCTACAACACATAAAAACGTGGAATGAGCTTATAAAGCTCAGTAAGTGAAAATCATGCATGCAATGCACGTGACCTAAATAGCGAAAGCATTCGCGCCAATGCTATTGACTTCTCTCATCCTTCTTGTTCATTGACTTCCCACTGCTGAGTACCCTCTCGGGCTACAACATGAACGTTGGGTCCGAGACAAAGGAGCCACCGAGGAACGTATTCATTGCCTTCCCAAGTGGAACTACAAGGATCTCATCGGAGTTAATGATAACTTCTCCGAGGTTTGAATTGCAATCTATAATTAACCCCAATTTTTGACTCAATTATTTGTTCAAGTGAGGCTAATTAATAATGTAAACTGTCACAGGAATGCTGTATATGTCTGTCCAAGTACAAGGAAAGGGAAGAAATAAGGCAGCTATTGCCATGCAAGCATACATTTCACCTGCAGTGTGTGGATCAGTGGCTTAAAATTGTATCTTGTTGTCCTCTTTGCAAGCAAGGGATACTGTAATAACTAACTATATAAATATGAAATCAAACCTGTAACATAGGAAGCGTTATTCTTGAACTTCAAGCATCGTTTAGGGAGTTTACTGTTATTCAGCATAAAGCCATTTTGCAGAAAAATGAACACACCCTACTAAGAACATAAATAATAATCAAACATCATAAGGAATAAAAGATGATGTTATAATCTTGAATTCGATAATACACTCTATATACTACCAAAGGGGCAGCTGTTGCATGGCTAGGGCATTGCCAATCCAGTTGAATATCACAAAAGCAAGTTAAGGGGAAAAATTGCAGTAGCACTTTGGTTATTTTATTGAGTACTAATAACCACTAGTAAACTACAAAGGGGACAAACAAAAGAAATGATGTAATGGAAGAAAATAAGAAAACTGAAACGAAAAAGATTGTAATAAAAAGAGCAAGATGCACAATTCAGGTGCCTATGCTGTAATAATCAGAAAAATCATTTTATTACGCAGCATACGCATTTATGCCCCTAATCAAGACATTTTGCATTGGCTAGTGCATAACATAACATATGTTTTTTTTATCATTCAAAGCTCTTCAACTCTAACTATCCTTTGGTTGGACCTTGCTTTAGATATAAGATCGAGCATAAAGATTTAGACCGATCTTTAGAGATAAAATCGGAGCTCAAAGGCGTGGATTGCATCACTAAAGATTGAACTACGTTAGGATATACGGAAATCCTCGATAATTATTTGCTCGAGAAATGACTATAATAAATAAAAGAGACGAAAAATAAATTTGAACAATGAACACAAGATTTACGTGGTTCGGTCAGAATGACCTACGTCCACGGGCCGGAGGGTATAACTTCTTTATTATGTGGAGTGATTACAGACATGTACACTGACGTAAGTTAGGAGGAGAGGAGGATTCAATCTAGACTGATCCGAAATCAGAGTTTGAATATGTACTTCCTTTCCTTGCATCAAAACTTTCCTTGATACAAAAGCAGCTATACAACTAGGAGTAAGCTACAAAGAAAATAGTTTGAGACGAGAGATCTTGTTGTGTGGTGGTTTTTCTACTGCATCGTATTATGCCTATTTATATGCATAATCTTCCTTGCTCCCTCGTTTGAACGGAAGAAAATAAAAGCTGCTTTTCTTAGACTTAAGGCAACCCACGTGCAAATGAGCCAAATGAATTCTTAGCATGCCAGTTGCCCCCTTTCTTTGACCACGGCGCCTGACATCAAGGTCACCTACGAACAAATCTCCACCTTGACCTTGATTCCGTAAATAACTCCACCTAATTAGTTAACACCTTTATCTCCCTCCGACCTTAGCCTCGACGGGCTAGTTCACAACTTTAAAACACCAATCAAGTCCAAGCAATGCTTGAACTTGAAAACTGGAAGAGCTTTCGTAAACAAATCCGGAAGATTATCCTTCTTGTGCATTCTCGCGTCAGTGCATTCGCCTGCTTAGGAAGAGGATTAGATGGCCTTGGCCGATACCCGAATGGCATGCGGGCATTAGATGGGCGTCGGCTCGCTGGCGGGGGAAGCACCTTCTCATGCTGCTTCACGCCATATTTAGCTTCGCTCGTCTATCACATCTGGCAGGCACGGAACAGAGATGGAGGGGGGCTTATCACGCCCCTCATCGAATCGTCGGATGCGTGCTTGCGTGGTTACTATGAGGATTAGTGGTACGCCGGCTAAGTACGAGCTCAGCGGAATGCTATTCGCAGATTGTGGCGAGTAGCTTGGTAGACTTTTTTTGAGTGAGTAGCTTGGTAGACTGGTAACCTAGATAATAGACGGTTGCAGTTTGTGTTTGCCCAGTAGCTGTTACTGGTTGGCTGTGTGGAGTTGATCTCCCACTCATTTTGTACACTTTTATATATATATATGGGACCAACACCAAAAAAAAAAGATTATCCTTCTTGTTAATCTTCTGATAAACACCTTCTTATCTACAATGATATCACGGATAAAATGATACTTGACATCCTTATGCTTAGTCCTTTTGTGATACATTTGATCTTTAGTCAAATGAATCGCACTTTGACTATCATAAAAAATCGTAATAACTCCCTGATTCTGAGTTAATTCGCTGAATAACCCTTTTCAACCACAAAGCTTCTTTGATCGCATCAGTAATGGCCATAAGAGATAACGCCACAAAGCTTCTTTGTGGCTTTGATCGCTTCTGAGTTAATTCGCGAATAACCCTTTTCAACCACAAAGCTTCTTGATCGCATCAGTATTCTACCTCAATAGTAGATAACGCCACTACATGCTGTAGTGTAGCTTTACAGCTAACTGCACAACCTCCAATAGAAAATACATAACCAGTAAGAGATCGTCGTTTAGCGAGATCACCTGCGTAGTCTGAATCAACGAAGCTAACGAGAGTATCACTGTTTCTGCCAAACTCCAAACAAATGCTTAGAGTACCCTTCAAGTATCTGAGAATCCACTTCATTGCTTTGCCAGTGTTATTTCCCTGGGATAGCCATATACCTGCTAACAACACTAACAGCCTGTGTATCAGGACGTGTGCATACCATTGCATACATTATACTGCCAACTGCACTCGAGTAAGGAACTCGTGCCATATACGCTTCTTCCTCATCTGATGATGGTGACTGAGCAGTGCATAGCCTAAAATGGCTAGCAAGAGGAGTGCTGATTGGTTTGGCATTTTCATGCCAAATCTCTCCAAAACCTTTCTGAAGTAAATTTCCTGGGTCATGTGTAACTTACCAGCTCCTCTATCACGTGTAATTTCCATACCAAGAAACTTCTAGGCTGCTCCCAGATCCTTCATCTCAAATTCACCATTCAATAAGGCCTTCAACTGGTCTGCAAGATTCTTATCCGCAATGAGCATGTCATCAACATATAACTTGATAAATGAACGAACTGTCATTAACTTCCGGAAGTAAACACAACTATCATACTTGCTCCTGGAGAAACCATGACCCAACATGAAAGAATCAACCTTTTATACCACCGTCTTGGAGACTGTTTTAACCCGTATAAGGATTTCTTCAACAAACAAACTTGGTCTTCTTTTTCTTCAACTGTGAAGCCTTTAGGTTGTTTCATATAAATCTGTTCATCTAAATCGCCATGTAAGAACGCCGTCTTGACGTCAAGGTGTTCTAACTGCAAATCATACATGGCAACGAATGCAAGTAAGACACGAATAGAGCTATGTCTAACGATAGGTGAGAATACATCATTAAAATCATCATCTTGTACATGACTATAGCCCTTCGACTAATCGTGCCTTATACCTTGCATCGTCACAACCAGATAAACCTTCTTTCTTCTTAAAGACCAACTTACATCCGACTATTTTCTTTTTGTTCGCGGCGGTAGAAGAATCCATGTACCATTCTTGTGCAGAGACTCCATTTCTTCATTCATCGCTACCAACCACTTATCATAATTAACATCGCTTATTGCCTCCGAATAGGTAGAAGGTTCTCCGCGTCCACCTGTTTCTTGTGCCACTGATAAAGCGTACGAAACTAAATTCACTTACCGCTGTGGTAGTCGAATCTCCTGTCTCTCCCTATCTCTGGCTATAGAATATTCCTGCTCGGTGCTCTCATCTTCAACATGATCTAAATCAGGTTCTGGCTCATTCTCTTGATCTATTGAACTCGTAGCAGGATCATCTGAAACATCTTTGTCGATCTCGAGCTCCACCTCGTTCTGGGCACTCTCATTCTTTTCTTGATTATAAGGATTAGTAGACTCTTTTGAAGGATGTAACTTAGAAGACTCGTCAAATGTACATCTCTGCTAATTATAAATTTGGGTGACTTGGGATCAGGATTATATAGCCTATATCCTTTCACCCCTGAAGCGTAACCGAGAAAATATATTTCGTAGCTCTAGGCTCCAACTTTCCCTCGTTTACGTACATATAAGCTTGGCACCCAAATCTTCTTAAGTTGGAGTAATCAGCAGGAGTACCTGACCATACTTCCTCAGGAGTCTTGAAGTTGACCGGTGAGCACGGTGAGCGGTTGAAAATATAACATGCTGCGGCGATAGCTTCAGCCCATCATTTGTCAACCCAGCATTGGAGATCATACATCGAGCTCTCTCTAAAAGTGTTCGGTTCATGCGCTTGGTAACACTATTTTGTTGAGGCGTCATTCGAACAGTGTGATGTCGAGCAATACCTTCATGTTTGCAAAATTCGTTGAACTCGTTCCACAAAATTCTAAGCCATTATCTCCGCAACCGCAACCGTTAGGAAAACATTGCTTTTCTGCTTATGAACATAGACCTAGACTTTCCGTGAAAATTCATCAATGAAAGTCAACATGTATCTGTTGGGGATGCACCCTTGGTACGCCATTCGAGGATGTAATGAATGTGGCATGTATTTAATAATTGATGTATTATTCGCTCTGTATTTGGTATTCTTATACGTATTAATGGAATTTATATTTTATTATTCATTCTTTAAAAGGCATATTATTTATTTACCTATCAAGTAAGAAATAAATTCCATATATCGTAAGTTTAGTCACCGATTCTCATGGATGAGAGAGGGGCACAGGTGGGCTATTATCCTCCAATATTAAATTTGTCCATAAGTCTTAGATCTCAGTAGGGTGACTGAGCATCAATTATGACTTATTTGTTGATGACTCCTATATGGTTGTGCCAATCATTCGCTTGGGAAGTGGGAGGTCGTAACATTGGTATAAGTTGAATCATGGGATTAACTTGTACTTGGACACGACTCGCAATCGACGATCACATGGGCCTTATCGTTACTCTGGGTAGCGTCAATGATCGATCGATTGACTATAGTAGTATGCTTGGACCTTAGACCAAAGGGTCTTTGACGGAGTTGACCTCGGGGTCTTGACTTGTCACTAGTTTGCTAGGCCCGCCTTGTTCGAAGACGAACATCGGTCGACGGCGACATGCGGTCAAGGGTAACTGCGTGCTTAGACTAACGTGAGGGATCACTGTCTCGTTAGTAACCGAGATATGTGTCCTATGCATATTCGGGGACAGGAAATTACGAAGTCTTCTGCCGAAGCTATAAACTGACTCAAGTGGGACGTGGAGGGCAGTTTGGTGATTTCGCTAGTCACAAATTCGTTATAGAGTCATAATGAGTTTGATGTAACCATGACTCTCACTTGATTGGGACATTTGTTAAGGGTCTATACGTACGGCGATAATCTATAGTCGATTCGTAGATCGAATATCGTACTCAACACGGGATCTATTCAGTACCGCGAGATTGGCTAGGCACTTACCGATTGTTGGATTCCTCCCTTGCCGGGTTGAGACGAGCCAAAGGAGTCGGGCTTAAAAATGATCACTATGATAGTGCCTAAATAATATGAGATGTAAATTAATTTAACGGTCTTAGAAACGTTAATGAAAACATTGAGTATAATTTTTAGAAACTGTATTTACGTGGACGTAAATTACTGGAATGAAGTGGTGAAGAACGAAGCGTAAATAGGGTTTACAATGACGAGCAACTCGTCATTGTCGTGAAGCCCGTCTGCAAAGTAGCAGCATCTTCATAAATTTATATCTCCCTATCTAGACCTTGGATTGGTAATCCCTTTGGTCAGAATCAAGACTGCTGAGTCTTTTATATATGATTCAAATTTCAGGGCAATCAAGACTGCCCGACAGTGTCACGGCTGTGACACTTCTTGTCCAGGCCGTGAAGGCCTCCAGGCTACAGTCACGGCCATGACGAACGGTAGAAGATGGCTAATGATAATTCACGGTCGTGAACGGGTGGGGCCTATGTAGCACCCGGGTCCTCGTAAATAGTAGGACCAATAAATTTGCATACATGTTAAGTGCAATTAAATTATGTGTATTTTGGGATTCTGGGAATAAAAATGGATAAGACTCTTGAGCTTGAGGATGCTGTTATTGACCAGGGGTATGTATTGTCTATGGAGGAGCAGTTGCAGATGATCAAGCCTTTTAGTAAGGAGGAGGTTAAAAGGGCTATGTTCTCGATTCATAGTGATCAGGCTCCGGGGCCTGATGGTTATAATAGTGAGTTTTATAAAAAAATCGTGGCAGGTTGTGGGAGATGATGTTACTCAAGTGGTGCTGCAATTTTTTCAGACAGGCCGGTTACTGAAAACTTTCAGCAAAACATCTATTACCTTGATCCAAAAAGTGGAGCATCCAAATTATGCTAAAGATTACAGGCCCATATCGTGCTGTAATACCATTTATAAGTGCATCTCAAAGCTTATTAGTTCGAGACTGAGACCAGTATTGCCCCTGCTGGTGCAAGACAATCAAGGAGCTTTTGTTCCGGGTAGATCTATAGCTCATAATATTTTGCTAACTCAAGAACTTCTGAGGATGTACAGCAGGAAGGTTGTATCCCTAGGTGTTTGATGAAACTTGATTTAAGGAAGGCTTATGATATGCTTGAATGGAGTTTCATCGTCAAATTGTTGCAGAAGTTAAAATTCCCTGTGATAGTTGTGAACTGGATTGAGAGTTGTATCACACAGGTCTCTTACCAGATTGTTATCAATGGGAATTTGGAAGGTAATATTAAAGGGGCAAGGGGTTTAAGGCAAGGGGACCCAATGTCTCCCCTCCTTTTTGTCTGGCAATGGAGTACCTAACTCGGAAGTTCAAGCTTATGGCAACTAGTAACAACTTTCGATTTCATCCCTTGTGCAAGGAGTTAGGGATTGTTAACCTTAGTTTTGCGGATGATCTTATTGTATTGTGCAAGGCTTAGAAGGAGTCCGTGGAACTCATTAATGAGAGCTTGCTACAATTTCACCTAACAACTGGGCTTGAAGCTAATAATGCCGTCCCAAATCTTCATTGCGGGAGTCTCTGAGAATACTAAGAAGATTCTGACAGATATCACAGGGTTTGCTGCGGGGAGGTTTCCCATGAGATATCTTGGAGTGCCCATCTCCCCCACAAAGTGGAGTAGGGTGGATTGCCAGGAGTTGGCGGACAAGGTTTCGAAGAGAATTCATTGTTGGACCATTAGGCACTTATCGTATGCTGGAAGAGTATGTCTTATGAATTCGGTTCTACTATCACCAACGTGCGATAGGCCGTGGACCTATCGTTTGTAGTGCAGTAAAGTGGGTAAACGAGTATCGAACACAAGGAATAAACTGATTACTAGTAGTGACCTATCGACTCGATATTTAGCCTAAATAAAATATGCAATTTGTTTATACTACGAGCTACCTAACAGACCAATCTTAATGCAAAGAGAGATTAAAAGAACACGACTTAACTAGTGAGAGTGCTTTCAGATAAAATAATGTGCTCGGGATTCGAATCCCACTAGGTACTGTCGACTAAGACAATGAATTATCGCTCCTACGTGATTAAGACTAAATCCCAGTAATTTCCTACCCACTCCCGAATTTGCTATCGCTCTAGACGTTCGTGGGGATCTATGATTCAATAATTACTAATGGCGAGGATCGGGTATTTGCTGTCGCCGTATACCCAGACCCTATCATCTATGAACGGCCTAATCGTTATTTAGCTGTCGCCCTAAACGATTTTCCAAACATTCACTTTAACACATAGACATATTAAAGAGAAACAAATTCATAGATAGATAAATAGTCAGACGCACGAGTCACGATAACCATATATGTCTCAAATACGAAATAACCTAGCGTTTATCTAATCCCTAACACAGAAGGAATTTAGCTACTCATAATTGATGGAAAAACAACGAAGGAAATAGAAAACAGGGAATGAAGACTCATGATCTTGATATTCTGAAGAATCTGGGATGGTAGCGTGGATGAATCTTCGTTCCTCGTTCAATTCGGCATATGAATTCGTCGTTGATCCGTCTCTTGTGCTCTGGGACGTAATTCCGTATTCTTGACGGCTCTTTTCGTCTCTAGATGATTTAGGGTTGATATCTGGTAGGTATCCCTCTTTCTGAGTCGAATTTGGGCTTTTATATTGATTTTCGTAAGTGTCACGGCCTGGGACATGATCAGTCACGGCCGTGACACTATCGGGGCGCAAAATGGAGCTCACTGCCGCCGGCCTCGTTCAGAAGTGTCACGGCCGTGACGCTTTCCAGCCTTGCGACGGTTTCGTATTTCTTTCAGATGGAGGGGTAAACGATGTCCGAATGACCTGAAATTTTAATCATAGATAGAAGACTCGCCAATCTTGATTGTGACCAAAGGGATTCTCAATCCGAGGTCTGGATTGAGAGATATGAATTTCCTAATGCTGCTGCTGCTATGGGTCACGGCCTGGTGCAAGAAGTGTCACGGTCGTGACTCGCTTCAGCTTTCGGCCTCTGGTGGTTGTCACGGCCACGTGCACAAGGTGTCACGGCCGTGACCATCTTCAGTCTAACTCTCTGTCCAGCGTTACGGCCAGGTGCACTAAGTGTCACGGCCGTGATCTTCACGGTCGTGCCTCGTTTTCGCTCCTTTTCAACTGAAACTCGTCCTAAAGCCTTATAATACCAAAATAAGTAGAAATAGGGTTAATAAGTGCATAAAATGACTACGAAAACTCTATTACGAGCCAATTAAATACTACGATAAACGTTAATACGTTTATCAAACCTCCCCACACTTAAGCATTGCTTGTCCTCAAGTAAATTAGAGTCAGATGAGGCATCAAATTAGGATAACGGCACGATTGTTCGCAATTATCATCAAAGCTAGAAAAGCACAAAAGGAATCAAGCAAACAATCATGGACATTACACTAATGACTTGCACTTGTCGACCTAAACTTCCTTCGCACTGCTAAATCAAGAATCATACCTCACATGGATTCGCTCAAGTCACTCACTTATAGGCTAGTATAGTGAATCACTCAAATCGTGCACTAGTCCAACCCCTACCATAGGCTTGCAAGCTAATCGCATATCTACTACTTAGAGTGGCAAGCATAAATCTGAGGGTCTTTTCGGGTCAAACGGGTCAAATAATACTGATTTAACAAGCATAGATACTGCACACGTAATCTTAAAGCTAGGACACATAAGCGAAATTCAAAGAACGTAGCATGATCAAATTGCAAGTCACATGCTCCAACATAAGACTCAGCATTCTCGCTCTGTAGATGGATGTGGTTGTGACATCCTACCCTTGCCCTGTATCGAATGTCTATCATTTTTTGGCTTTGGTCTTGTTGGGACTTTTGTGGGATGTCTGGGTTGCTTGGTTCTTTTTGGGCTGTGTGACCGGTAGAATGTTACCGTGTGTCGCGTCATGAGCAATATCATGAACGCTTTTTGTACCTCCTGTTTTCTTTTTTAGTGAAAATTCCCAAAAAAAAAAACATTCTCGCTCTGAAAACCTAGACTTTTCTGCCCGACCCTCTCAACTCAGTCCCCTTCATTTTCTGCCCTTCTACCTTAATTACGCTCTGCTTTTGTGCACTGCCCTTATTTCCTAAAAAAATCAAGGTTTGGCTTTTGTCGCAAAGAATACATCGTCACAGCGAATGCCGTGTAACTAGGGATACTTATTACCAAAACCTATATCTTGCCAAAGGGTGTTATGGACAGGCTTATGAAAGGGATCGGGTCATTTCAGAAACACGGTCAAGTAAGGTACGAGTCATTTCATGAATAGCAGAGGAGAACATCAAATCATACACTGAAACAATAACTCTTAAGTTCGACTTCTGCTCTATTCTAATAAACTCAGGTTCATATAATCTCTGGAGGCTTATTTGGGTCAGTGGATTCTATAATTTACGAGGAAAGTAAACAAATAGGCTCAGGCTCAAAGTGACTAACTAAAGGGATTAGTTATGGTAGGGAAATTTGGCCATTGACTTAATTCCTAATGCCCTCATCATTTTCACACTCAAGCACCAAAAATAGTTTCAACACGCATCAGGCAAGCAAGTTCTAGAGAGACATAGACTAGGCACGTCACACAATCAAGAAAATGAGCATAAGCTCGTCAGGCTCAAACTCTCACAACGAAACACGGTTATGTGTACGAATCTCTCAAAGCAGCGCTATATCTATTCAGGCAGACATGATTGAATCAGTCATGCATATCCTAATTGCTCACAAGAATTCATAATAATGCAGACTAACTCGAGATAAGCGCAAAAAATCATACCTGAGTTCAACAATTCATGCCTTTCTAACGAAATTTATAGCTCACAGACACGTCATAAAAAAATTTAAAAATTTTCATGTAAGTTCTCAACCTAAATTCCCCTCCCCACACTTAAGACGTACGTTGTCCTCAACGTAAAAATTGAATAAACGAAAGGGAAAAGTAGGTGTAAGAGAACGAAATTCCCTAATGGAAAATGTTGACGTGGTCGTGACTAAACACGTGATGGTTGTCGTATCGTGACTCGTGATGCCTGACATGACTAAAGGGAATCTAAACGTAACAGAAAAAACATGGATGATAATAATGATAGACATAATAAAAGAAGCAGCCATATATATTTTGACTCGTGATGCCTGATATGACTTGCTTGCTGTGTAGGCAGGGTGTGGAAAATAGCAGCCATATATATTTTGACTGTGAGTTCAGCAACTTGGTAACGGAAGGGGTGCAAGATTGGATCAATATGCGCATACCTAGAAAGATGGAAGCTTTTAAGAGCAGTCTTAAAAACCTGAGCAAGAGAAAAAGCAGAGTGTGTAAATGGAGAATTATGATCATAACTGCAATGGTGTATTTCTTATGGATGGAACGAAATAGAAGACTCCATGGCGAGGTTGCTAGACCTGGAGAAGTGGTGCTGCAGATGATCCAGGCTGCGGTCCGAGCGCATATTGCAGCGGTAAGACCATGTGCGCCGAGCAGAGGTGAGGAGGATTTTCTTCAGAATCTGTAGTGTGAGATTTATGGTGTTGTTTTTGTTTTCCATTTGGGTATGTTGATACTGATTAGATCGATAGGGTTTTGATGTAAAGAACCTTGATTTGTGGTAATGATAACTTCCATACCAAAAAAAATAAAAAATTATGTGTATTTCGTGCATTAATTTTGTTTCCTCTTTTATTCTCTCGACCAATCTCGAGCTTACAAACTATAATTGAGAACTGGAGTTTGAAAACCTAAAGATCAATAATAATCATTTTTCCTCAGATATTCACGACCAACTAAAAACAATAATAACAATAATAATATATTTTTTTCTTTTTCTCTTTCTCTTTTTTTTTTTTTTTTCTCTTTTTTCTTTTTTTTTATCAAGAAATAAAATACTGTAAATAATGTGCTCACTCAGTCTACATGTTATGTCGTAATAGTCTTTCTTTCTATAAAAGAGTCAAACCTTAGAGCGATTAGTAAGCTAACATGTTGACAATGGTTTGAAAAGACGGCTAAAATAACAGCATATATGGCAAAACTATCGTGGCTCCAAATCAAAGAATAAGGCTAATAAGGCTCAACGGGGCTCACTAATTGATAGATATGTCGGGTATGCAGATATTTTTGGCCAGTGACTTATCCTAAGTGCGTTTATCATTTCGTATACAAAAATCTACAAAGTATTATTGACATGCATAACAAAGCAAGTTCGAAAATATTCAAACTATGCGTGATACTCATGAAAAACACATCGAGCAAGTATTGTGTTGCTATATTTTGTTTTGGCTCAAAACTCACAATATTTTCTGGTTTTGTGTCTTATGATACACACTATTCTCCTGGAGCAGTCAATGTAACTAGATAATCATGCTAATATCACAACACGTAACATGCAAGACTTCACACTCAATTAAATCTTATCTCGACACCAAAAAATTTTAAAATTTTTCATCATCGACAGGAAATTACGTTCAAATCAAACCTTCATTAGTTTATTCCATTCAGAAAAATCGATACTAATGATAAAAAAATCTAGCATGTGTCACCCCACCCCCAAACTAATATCACATTGTCCCCAATGTGTATAAATTAAGGCACAGAAAGCGTTTAAGTGACACTGCCCTGAATAATACTTCAATCGATGTAGTGCGGGATGTTAAGACGACTTGGTTGGTCCACCGGAGACGAGCTAACTCTGTGCCCAAACTGATTATGAGCCTACGAGAAAACATAACTGGACGACATCGTGATAACAAGCTCTAGAAAATGAATCTAAATAAGACAAAAACAAAGACACGATTCAAAAATACGAAACATTAATGCATGGATAGTACTTGGGTTGCCTCCCAAGAAGCGCTGTTTTTATAGTCGTTAGCTCGACTCTCAAACCGATCAAGGGAGATCGGTATTTGGACTTGCTTCGGCGTGCTGGAAGTCCATCAGCTCGCAGGTATTTTCTCCAGACGAGGTATTCTTGAAAGGCACAAAACAATTCAAAGAAGTAGTGTTAGTAATAACGGGTTCCACGAGATATACCAAGGTTGTTTCTCCAAAGTCCCGATCGTCGTATAATTTAAAGTGTTGTCCATTGACCGTTTGCGAGTCATTTTCGTCAATGCGGATCTTTACGGCTCCTGATGGAAACACTTTCTCTACTATATAGGCTCCACACCACTTACACTTTAACTTTCCTGGTAATAATCGTAAACGTGAGTTAAATAGTAGAGCTTGATCTCCTACTTTGAACTCCCTTTGTACAATTCGCTTATCATGCCTGTTTTTACCCGCCTCGATAGTGTCAAAATTAGGTTTCTTAACAGCCCAATATGCACGATGTTCTCGCTCAACAGGTAAATGACACGCTTTCCGTAAACTAATTAAAAGGTGAAGTTCCTATTGGTGTTTTGAATTTCCTAGAGGCATTCACCGTTTTTTCTAAAATTTGTTTCAGCTCCCTATTAGAAAACTTCTACATGTCCACTAGTCTGAGGGTGATAAGTGCTAGACACTTTATGTTTGACACCATACTTTGACAATAAATTAGCAAATAATTTATTCAAAAGTGAGTACCCCCATCACTAATAATTGCACGTGGTGTACCAAAGCGAGTAAAGATATTTTTCTTAGAAAGCGAATAACAACTCGTGCATGATTTGTTGTACATGCTTCAGCTTCAACCCACTTAGACACATAATCTACTGCAACGAGAATATATTTATTAGAGCATGAAGTAGGAAATGGTCCCATAAAGTCAATACCCCACAAATCAAAGAGTCAACTTCTAACATAATATTCAAAGGCATCTCATGTTTTCTAGAACTTGCACCAGTATGTTGACAACGATCCCAAGAAGCCACATAAGCATGAGCATCTTTGAATAAAGTGGGCCAGAATAAACCTGATTGAAGCACTTTAAATGCAGTTCTTGTTGGCCCGTGATGTCCACCAGTCAAACTAGAATGACAATGAGTTAGGACATAATTACCTCTTCGGCGGGAATACATCGTCGGATTACCTGCTGAGCAGATTTTGTACAAAAATGGATCGTCCCACAGATAATGCTTCGCATCAGAAAGAAATTTCTTTTTTCTGATGAAAAGACAAACCTGTCGGAATGCCACCTGTCACAACATAGTTCGCAAAATCCGCATACCAAGGTAAAGACGTATCGAGTAATGCGTATAATTGTTCATCAGGAAAAACACTCGTGAATTGGTATTTCATTATCTGTTTATGTGAAGTGTCTAACCTAGATAGATGATTAGCTATCACATTTTCGACACCTTTCTTATCACGTATCTCTAAGTCGAATTCTTGAAGTAGTAAAATCCAACGAATCAACCTAGGCTTTGCATCTTTCTTAGCGAATAAGTGTCTAAGTGCGGCATGATCAGTGTCCACGATTGCCTTATTCAACACAAGGTAGGATGAAATTTATCGACAGCAAATACCACAGCTAGTAACTCCTTCTCGGTAGTAGCATAGTTTCTCTGTGCATCGTTGAGGGTTTTGCTGGCATAATAGATGGTCTGAAATATCTTATCCTTGCGTTGTCCCAAAACAGCGCCGTTTGCACCATCGCTTGCGTCGCACATCAATAAATGGTAAACTCCAATCTGGTGCGACAATTACTGGGGCAGTGGTGAGTTTCTCCTTTAACGTTTGAAAAGCTGCAAGCACTCATCAGTAAAATTGAAAACAACATCTTTAACAAGCAAATTAGATAAAGGCTTAGCTATTTCTGAGAAGTCCTTAATGAAACGTCGATAGAATCCTGCATGTCCCAAGAAACTTCGAACTGCCTTACCGAAGTGGGTGGTGGTAACTGCTCGATTGCATCTATCTTGGCCCGATCTACCTCGATTTCCCTTGTGTGATACTTTATGTCCGAGAACAATTCCTTCTTGTACCATAAAATGACACTTTTCCCAATTCAATACAATGTTAGTCTCTTCACATCGTTTAAGCACAAATGCTAGGTTATCGAGGCATACGTCAAAAGAGGAACCAAATACAGAAAAACTATCCATGAAATTCATGAACTTCTCTACAACATAATGGAAAATAGCTAGCATGCATCTCCGAAAAGTAGCTAGGGCATTACATAATCCAAACGGCATACGTCTATAAGCAAAAGTACCGTAAGGACAAGTAAAAGTAGTTTTTTCCTGATCCTCGGGCGCTAGAGAATCTGATTATAACCTGAATAACCATATAGGAAGCAATAAAATTCATGTCCAACTAGCCTTTCTAACACTTGATCGTTAAAAGGGAGAGGGAAATGATCTTTACGGGTGGCATCATTTAATTTCCTATAGTCTATGCAAACACGCCATCCCGTAACAGTCCTAGTTGGAATCAATTCATTGGAAGCATTCTTAATAACGGTCATACCACCTCTTTTAGGAACAACTTGTGTTGGACTAACCCATGCACTATCAGAAATAGGATAAATAATACATTCGTCCAAAAGCTTAATTACCTCCCTTTTCACCACTTCTTGCATAGTTGGATTTGAACGCCTTTGTGGTTGTACGACTGGTTTATATGAATCCTCCATGAATATCTTGTGCATGCAGATTGTAGGGCTATTCCTTTTATATCGACCACCTTTATATCGACCACCTTCCATGCAAACGCTCTCTTATGCTCTCTCAGCACTCTCAATAGTTTTTCTTCACGAGACCTGTTGGCGAGGAGGAAACAATCACTGGTAAAGTATCAGCGGTGCCAAGAAAATCATATTAGATGATCTGGTAAGGGTTTTAATTCCAAAGTCGGAGGTTCTTCTATTGACGATCGTGGTTGTTGTCCTAAAGGTCGATTGAGTGGCTCAATCTCGATCTAATCGAATTTCAGTGAGGAGGATTCGCATCTAGGCTTGCCATGACATACTCCATATCTCTCGATTATCCACAGATACTCCGGTTAGACATGCTTCTAGCTCATCTTTGTTCCTGAAACTTTAAATACTCAAAAGCACATGAGTCAATACTATCAATAAATGAACATGAATGATCATCCGTAGGGTGTTTCATTGCCTTGTAAACATCAGACTCTACTTTTTCATCCCTACTTGTAGAATATGTTTACCATTACCGACGTCGATTAAAGCTCTTGCCGTGTTTAAAAATAGTCTCACAAGTATCAATGGCATATCTGTATCTTCCTCCATGTCTAACACTACAAAATCAGCCGAGAAGTAGTATTCTTCCACCTTTACCAGCACATCCTCTATGATTCCTCGTGGGTATGTGATGGACCTATCTGTTAGCTGTAGTATCGTGGATGTAGGTTTCGGCTTGCCGACACCTAGCTTCTTAAGAAGAGAAAAAGGTAACAGGTTAATGCTTGCACCTAAATCGCCAATACATTAGTAAATGAAAGTGAGCATATCGAGCAAGGGATAGAGAAACTTCCCTAAGGTCCGCACACAATTCTCTCTCTAGTTTCTCTCTCTACGGTTTTGCTCTCTAGGCCACGTTAAACCCTAGTGTTTGTCTGATTCACATCCTCCTGTCCCGGATCCGCCTGATCCAATCCGTCACATATCTGGGCAGCAACAATCTGTGATGGGGGTCGGTCCAGAACCAGGGCGGGTGGCGGAACTTGGCCGGGATTCTGATCACGAGGCAGCCACACGAGTTCAGCTCCCAGCCGGAATTTCAGCGCGACCGACCTTGCCAGATCTTGAGGCATTGTGTGCGGCGTACCGGAATTTGCACAGTGCTTTGATGGGGTGCGATTTCGTAAGCTGGTTGATAGGGTTAATGGACCTTCAGCGGATGCGGGCGGAGGTGGAGGCAGATCTGATGGGGTGCTGCGATCTGATATGTTGGCCATCGGAGGGTCTCTTGCTGCGACTACCAATGAACCACCCGCGCGATGTGGGGGAGGGTTGATACCGATCAAAGGAATACTGAAGAATAACCCGCGACGAGCCCAGTGGGGGCGACCTGCTACTCCGCCACCGCGTGGGCTGATGGCTAGGCGGTGTATCGACCTGAGTACATCTGACGAACCGGTGGATGAAGAAATTCCCGTTGATGATCGAAACGCAGCGCCTGCGAAAGGCGGGCTGCTAACTAGGGTTTCTTCAGTGCATGAGAAAGGCGGGCTGGTGTCTAGGGTTTCTTCAGCGCCGATGTCGCAACAGTCTCTGGTGGCTGACCAACTAACGGTACCTACGATGCTGACGGACTCATTGACATCAACGGTGGGGCTTAAAGGTTCCGACAAGTCGACGGTGGCTGAATCTCAAGTACCCTCACCAACACGGGATGGGACGGGACGGGATGGGACGGGACGTAAGCCGGTTTTTTCACGCATGGGCCCTATGGGACTGACAGTGAATGGGGGCACCACAGGCCATCGTATTTGGTGGCTGCCACGGGCATTGAGCGGCAGCCTGGGACTGTGCCGGATAGAACGGCATGAAGCTAGGATACACGCCGCCTACTATTGTCGATGGGGTTGGTGAGGCCAGGCCTTCCCGTGAGATGGCGAAAAGTGGAGCTGATCGGTGGAAGCACACGCTGGTGGGTTATTTTATGGGGAAAAAGCCATATTTCCCTTCGTCGAACGCTATCTCCGGTCGATATGGAAGGGCTTGATAGAGGTCCGCTCAACGATTAACGGCTTCTTTTTGTTTCGATTTGAGGGTGAGGCGGCCATGGTGGAGGTTGTAGAAGGGGGCCCTTGGATGATGCACGGGCAACCCTTATTTTTGGAGATGTGGCAGCCTCGGATGTCCTTTGCAAGACGGGAGGTGGTTGAGATTCCATTGTGGGTGAAACTCTGGAACGTCCCATGCGAGCTATGGACGCAGCAAGGCCTTGGGGTGGTGGCGAGCGTCGTAGGACGCCCGTTGTATGCGGATGCTGTTACCACAAGAGTGGATAGAATCGATTACGCACGCATCTGTATAATGAAAAAGCTAGCTGAACCATTTGTGGAAGCGTTCAATGTACGCCTTCCACCAGATGAGGGTGGGACTGATGAACTTATCCCTATTCGTGTGGAGTATGACTGGAGGCCTTCACAATGCTCATCGTGTGCGGCTTGGGGCCACGGGAGGCACAATGCCCCAAACGAATGGGGACGCCAGAGGGATCAAGTGTACATCAGAATCGACAGCACCATAGGGTGGATGACAATCATCGCCCGGGGATGGGCGAGCAAGGTCGAATGGACAACGAAAACGTGTGAACCCAACGGGGCATCAGAATAATACGAATCGAAGGCCTGAATTGGGACAAGGACGTACGAATAGGGGGGGGCCAATCCATGAGGAGTGGCGACAGATGGGGGCCAAAGGGAAAGCCATTAAGATGACTGGGCCGGGTACTGAGTCTGCCCCTGTGTTTGGGAAAGGGTACGGGGGGAGACGAGTTCGTCCAGGGGCAGCCCAGAGGTTCAGCGGCCGACTGAACATGCGGCTTTTACATCGTCCTTCGTGGAGGGGCGTAACAGATTTGATGCACTGCGTGATCTGACGGAAGCGATAGACACACCTTTCTCTCATTTGGGCCCTAAAGCAAATGCAGCCCACGACGGAGTGCATTTATGATACATATGGGTTCGTGGAATGTGCGTGGTCTTAACAAACAAGACCACAAGAGGGCGGTGGGGCACTTGATCGAACAGGAGGGATTGAGTATGATTGGGCTATTGGAGACGCGAGTTGCGGAATCTAACGCGGGTTTCATTTCGAGTGGGATTAGAGGACGATGGAGTTGGTTCTTTGACTATAATGAGGGGCCGGGTACAAGGATTTGGGTTGGATGGGACCCTGCTACCCTAAAAGTGGAGGTGCTTGACTTCTCGGATCAAGCGGTGCATTGTCGCGTCATGTCAGAGGTGGATAGGGAGATGATATATGTCTCCTTTGTTATGGGAAGTCACGGAGAGAGGATAGACTTCCTTTATGGGAGGAGTTGATTACTATGTCCCAAACCCGTATGGCGGAGGCATGGATGGTTCTGGGGGACTTCAATGCCATTTTGCACATGGGGGAGGGGAGAGGGGGAGCACCTCCTAGGCAAGATATGGAGGACTTCCAGTCATGCCTAGTAGGGGCGGATCTTTTGCAAATACCTACGATTGGTCAGGTTTTCACATGGTACAATCAGCAAAGGGGGACTGCGGGGATTTGGCGTCGGCTTGACCGTATGTTGGGCAATCCCCAGTGGTTTGCACGCTATCCGGATTCATTCTGTCGCTGTACCTTGCCTGCATCATCAGACCATTCGCCCATTCTTTTGGGAGCTGCTACATCGCGTCAGCATAAGGTGATGTTTCGGTTCGAGAATTTTTTGACGAAGGAAGATGCCTTTCTCGAACAGGTCCAACGCATTTGGCACCTGCCAATGCATGGGTACCCTATGTTTGTTGTCGTGCAGCGGTTGAAGTTGTTGAAGCCAATTTTCCGGCAGATGAGGAGGGTCAAAGGAAAACTGGCGGATAATGTTGCTGAGGCGAGAAGGTTCTTGGACATTGCTCAGGACTTCTTCTCACGCTTTCCACATGAGGGCCTCTTCTTCGATTTGGAGAGGATGTGTCGAGCGTTGTATGCGAAGGCGGTGGAGGTGGAGCATACAGCTCTTTCACAGCGCGCCAAATTGGCTTGGTTGAAGGATGGTGATCAGTGTTCTTCCTACTTCTTCAGAAGGGTGGCCATGCGTCGAGCTACTAACCGCATCCTCTCTTGGAAAGTGCGGACGGGGACCTTTTGGAGACTCCTGACTTGGTAGAGGGTGAACTCATTAGTTTCTATAAGCAGCTTCTCGGTCAATCAGCCCATGCATCACCAATCTCGGCTGCAGCGATTCGGGAGGCAATTACGCGTACGCTTTCCCAGCGGATGCGGATTTTATGATTCGGCCTGTTGATAGTATGGAGGTACGTGAGGCGCTTTTCTCTATGGGGGATGAGAAAGCGCCGGGACCTGATGGGTACACGGTTGCTTTCTTCAAGGCGGCTTGGGGGTTATTGGTGATGATATCGTTAATGCTGTCCTCGATTTCTTTCGTACAGGCAAGCTTCTCAAGGGACTCAATAGTACCCTCATCACTTTGATCCCTAAGATAGAGTCTCCACGGCGAGCGGACTGATTTTCGGCCCATTTCGTGCTGTAATGTCCTGTACAAGGTGATCTCCAAGATTTTGGCCAACCGTTTAAAGCCTTCTTTGCCAGGTTTAGTCCATGGGACACAGACGGCTTTCATTCCTGGCCGGCGCATTAGCGATAACATTCTTCTGGCACAGGAACTCTGCCTGGATATAACTCCAAGGGTCGCCCCCGAGGGCGATGTTTAAGGTCGACCTAGCAAAGGCTTATGATAAGGTGGAATGGACCTTCTTATTGGCGGTTCTTCAAGCCATGGGATTTCATCCAACATACATTGGATGGATCCGGTCGTGCTTGACGACGACCGCTTTCTCGCTGAATCTGAATGGACAAGCGGTCGGGTTTTTTGAGGGGAGGAGGGGAATCAGACAGGGCGATCCCATCTCGCCGTATCTCTTCACCTTGGTTATGGAGGTGCTTCATGGGCTGATATCCATCTGCATATCTGAGGCACCACGATTTCGGTATCACTGGAGGTGTGAGGCGCTGGGTCTGGCTTCGTTAGCGTTTGCTGATGATTTGCTGCTTTTTAGTAATGCGGATGTGGAGTCGATGGAGTACTAAAGGATGCATTGGGGCGGTTTGCGACATTGTCGGGGTTACAACCGAACCCCGACAAAAGTGAGATGTACTTTCACGCCGGGCTGAAGGATTGACATCGCAGCTGCAGTCGCTTATGGGCTTTCGAGTGGGACGCCTACCTGTTCGATACTTGGGGGTACCTCTCATTGCCTCTCGCCTCTCAATTGGAGACTGTGCACCATTATTGCAACGGGTGGACCAACGGCTTGGATCTTGGCTAAACCGCTCTCTGTCGTACGCCGGTCGTCTACAACTGATCAAATCGGTACTCCAGGCCTTGCATGTGTATTGGTCTGGAGTGTTCTTACTGCCTAAGGGTGTTGTCAGGGCTTGGAAACTCGCTTTAGGACGTTCTTGTGGGGGGGCTCATCTGCGAAGGTGACTTGGGATGTGTTATGCTTACCGTGGCTGAGGGGGGAATCGGGCTGAGATCTATTACCGCTGATAATAAAGCGCTCCTGATGAAGATGCTATGGAGTGGCTGCGTAAAACGCCTGACTCGATTTGGGTGGCTTGGTTATATAGGACTCGACTACATTCACGTTCAATATGGGATCTCCCTGTTTCAGCGAACTATTCTTGGAGCTGGAGGAAGCTCTTGCAATTTAGACCGCTGATTCGGCCTCTGGTCACATTCAGAATTGGAGACGGGTCTACGCTATGGTTGTGGAAGGATCCTTGGCTGCTGCCTACACCATTACTGGAGCGTTTTCCTCGTGGCCCCCTTGCGATGGGGTGCCATCTGACTCAAGGTTAAGTGTAGTTATCAATTCGCAGGGATGGAACTGGCCAGGGCAAGGAACATTGGAGTACATGGAGATTAGCGTCTGCTTTCACCGGTGGATATGGGGAGTCAGGATACTTTAATTTGGACTGGGGCGGCTGATGGAAACATGACGTCTCGTTTGGCAGAGAGGCGATTAGGTACAGACGATCGCCTGTGCCGTGGGCGGTCCTCTTTGGGGGGCCGTTGAAGGTTCCAAGACATGAGTTTATCCTCTGGCTTGGCATACAGGAGCGATTGGCAACGAGGGACAAGCCATGGGTGGCTCAGAGGGCAGGCACACCAGCATGTGTATTATGTGATGAGCTGCATTATGAGACGGCACAGCACCTGTTCTTCGAATGTGCATTCTCGCGTCAGTGCATTCGCCTGCTTAGGAAGAGGATTAGATGGCCTTGGCCGATACCCGAATGGCATGCGGGCATTAGATGGGCGTCGGCTCGCTGGCGGGGGAAGCACCTTCTCCATGCTGCTTCACGCCATATTTTAGCTTCGCTCGTCTATCACATCTGGCAGGCACGGAACAGAAGATGGAGGGAGGGGCTTATCACGCCCCCTCATCGAATCGTCGGATGCGTGCTTGCGTTGGTTACTATGAGGATTAGTGGTACGCCGGCTAAGTACGAGCTCCAGCGGAATGCTATTCGCAGATTGTGGCGAGTAGCTTGGTAGACTTTTTTTGAGTGAGTAGCTTGGTAGACTGGTAACCTAGATAATAGACGGTTGCCGTTTGTGTTTGCCCAGTAGCCTGTTACTGGTGGCTGTGTGGAGTGATCTCCCACTCATTTTGTACACTTTTATATATATATATGGGACCTAACACCAAAAAAATCCAACGTTCAAAACCCTTGGTCTTCCTCGGCGTTTCCGACGACTCCGCAGGCTGGTTGGATGCGGCGCGGCGGCTCACGTCGGCCCACCGCCGGGATCAGACGGCGGTGGTCTGGGCCTGGTTTCCCGCTCCCCCCTTTCACGTTCTTTCCTCTGTGACCTTTCAGCTTCCCCGAACCTTTATCTTCCCCGACGAACTTGACGACGATTTGATTGGATATGGCTTCTCCTTCATCATCGGAACCTGTTCGTGCGTCTAGGAAGTTGCCGGACCTCGATGCTTTGGCCGCTAAATACCCGGAATTTGCGGCTGCTCTTAATCGTTCGGAATTTAACTCCCTCATGAATCGGTTATTGGGTGTTAATCTCGGCTCAGCATCTGGGGAAAGTGCCCCTTCGATTCCCTTGGTTTCTGACGAGCTTCTCGGAGGGTTGGGTGGTCGTTCTCGCTCGTATGATACGAATGCGCCGAACCGGTGCATGGGGTTTTGCCGGGGGTCTCGGTGTTGCCGGGGTTTCCCAGCCCCTTCGGAATGCGCCTATTCGGAGTATTCTGAAGCGTACCAATAGGCCGGGTGAGCTGATTCCACCTAGGTCTTCGTCGACGGATAGCTTTCCAGGTTCAAGTCAGGGTGCCCAAGTTTCTGACGGTGCTTTGGCTCATGGGGCGATTGGGCTGACCTCGGAAGCAAAACAGACTGGTAAGGGCTCCTCTTCTTCGGTGATCAGTACTGATATCTCGGCTGCGGGGTCGGGGAAAGATCGTGCATCTAGTGAGAGTGAGGTTCCAACTAGGGTTTCTTCGTCGCGTGTTCATGCTGGTGGGACGGCTGTTTCTGGGCGTAACTCTCAGCCAGGGTTTGTTTCTGGGCGTAAGTCTGGGCGTTTATCTTCAGCGGTTGGGCCTGGGGGTACTCAAAGGATGGCCCGGAGGACTGGTTCGGATGCTTCTTTACCCCCTAAGAATGGCGATGGAGGAGCTGTGGGTTCTTCGTTTGCGCAAGTTCTAACGGGGAGACGTATTCGGCCACAACAGCGAACGGCGCTTAGTTTCACTCCTCCCACTGTTGTTGATGGAGTGGCTGTTGTCTGTCCTACGTGGGAGGTTGCTAAGCAAGGGCTGGATAGATGGAACCACACTTTGGTGGGTTATTTCCTTGGACGGCGGCCTTATTTTCCCTTCGTGGAGAAGTTCGTTCGCTCATCTTGGGCGGGTGTGGAAGAGGTTCAGGCCACGATCAACGGCTTTTTCATTTTCAGGGGCAGCCCCTCTTCCTGAAAGTGGAGGCCCGGCATGTCGTTCGAGCGTAAGGAACATACGGAGGTTCCGTTGTGGGTCAAGCTTGGGAATATCCCCAATGAATTTTGGACCCCCGCGGGCTTGGGCATCGTGGCTAGTGCCGTTGGGCAGCCGCTTTTTGCCGACGGCATCACTATGAGTGCTACTCGTATCGACTACGCTCGGGTCTGTATCATTAAGGACCTAAAGACGGAGTTTATTGAGAAGTTTAATATTAGGCTGCCCTCTGAGGATGGGAGTCCACGTGGGATGGTTCCGGTTACTGTGGAGTACGAATGGAAGCCTTCTAAGTGTACGAGGTGTGATACGTGGACCCATTCGGATGGTTCTTGCCCGATGGCCAAGAAGACTACTGCGGTTAAGGCCGCTCATCCTGATGAGAAGCGGGAGAGGCAGCCCACCTTGGGTAACGCGACTCGGGCTCCTAGTCCTAGAGATGATGATTGGCGACAGGTTGGGCCGAGGGGCAAGAGTTCCGATGGTTCTACCAAGCGGCTACGGTCCATCCGGTGGCTTCTACAAAGGATGCGACTACGAGTTCTTGTAGGACTGACCCTCTGTGCTCCTCGGCGGAGACTAGTGATGATGATCTCCGGGCTGAGGCGGAGCGTAATGCTCTTTTCTGGGTAAAGCGAGTAACCCCTTCCATGCTTTGTCTGATGTTGATGATGAGTGCGCTTCTGAGGGTCCTAAAGTAGCCCTTTCGGACTGTTTGTCATGATTGCGTTCGCCTCGTGGAACATGAGGGGTCTCAATAAGAGAGATCATGGGAGGGCGGTGATGGATCTTATCTCTAAGTTTGATTAAAACTTTCGGGCTATTGGAAACTCGCGTCTCTTCTATTAACGCTAGTTCTGTCTCGGGAGGCATTAGGGACTCTTGGCAATGGTTTTTTGATTATGGTGATGGGCCGGGAACGAGGATTTGGGTTGGTTGGGACCCCAGTTTTGTTCATGTCACCATTGTGGGATGCTCTATACAAGCTGTTCATTGTAGAGTTTGTTCTCTTGCATCGCAGGAACTCTGCTATATTTCCTTTGTGTATGGGTAGAATCGGAGAGAGGAGAGGGCTGATCTTTGGGATGAGATTATCCGGATTTCGGAGAATAGGACCGACGATCCGTGGCTGATCCTCGGGATTTCAATGCTGTTACTGATATTTCCGAGGCGAAGGGTGGTAATCCGTCTGTTTTGGAGGCGACGGAGCTCAGGGATTGCTTGATCAATGCCGACCTGACTACCTTACCTTCGACGGGGAGGTTCTTCACTTGGTTCAACCAGCAGCGTGCGGAGGCGGGTATCTGGCGGCGGCTTGATCGTATGGCTGGCAATCCCTCGTGGTTTGCTACCCACCCCGATTTGGCTTACTACTGCGATTTCCCCGCTACTTCCGATCATTCTCCTCTTATTCTCGCGGCTGCCCGGGGAAGTGGGAGGCGTCCTTGCTTCAAGTTCGATAACTTTCTGGTTTCTGATCCTAGGTTCATTGACGTGGTGAGGAGAGGTTGGCTGGATCATTCGGATGGCTTCCCGATGTTCTCTTTTGTTCGCCGACTTAAGATGCTCATGCCACACATTCGCGATCTCAGACGCCTGAAGGGAGACTTGGCTAGGAATGTTCTTGAGGCCAAACTCTTCCTTGAGCTGAGTCAATCTTCGTTGAGAGGTACCCTTCGGAACCCCTTTCCTTGACTTCGAGTCTACGTGCAGGTGTTTATACTCCAAGGCTGTGGAGATTGAACAGTCTGCCCTCTCTCAGCGGGCCAAACTTGCTTGGCTTAAGGATGGGGACCAATGTACCTCTTTCTTCTTCAAGAAGGTGACCCTGAGACGTGCACGTAATCGTATTCTCTCGTTGGAGGACGATAATGGGCTGGTTATTGAGGGTGATCAGCAGGTGGTGGCTGAACTGATCCGATTCTATAAGGAGCTCCTTGGGAAGTCGACTAGGGACACTCCGGTTCGTGTGGATGATCTCCGTAACTTTGTTACTACTTCCATTCATCCGGATGTGGGGGCTGAGATGATTCGTCCGGTTACGGGGCTGAAATCAAGGTAGTGATTTTCGAGATGGGCAGCGAGAAGGCCCTGGGCCTGATGGTTACACTGCAGCTTTCTTCAAAGCTGCTTGGGAGGTTGTTGGCGATGATCTTACCGTTGTTGTTCAGGACTTCTTCAGCACTGGCATCTTACTGAAAGGCCTAAACAGCACACTTATTACTCTTATTCCGAAAGGTGAGGCTGCTAGGAATGCGTCGGACTTCCGCCCTATTTCTTGCTGCAATGTCATTTTCAAGGTCATCTCGAAGATCCTCGCTAACCGGCTGCGTCCCTGCCTTGCTGATCTCGTGCATCCCTCACAGACTGCTTTTGTCCCTGGGAGGCGCATCTCTGACAACATTCTGATGGCCCAGGAAATCTACCTTGCTTATCAGAAGCGGAGCAAGCCGGCGCGCGTGGCGTTCAAGGTCGATTTGGCGAAGGCCTACGACAAGGTTGAGTGGAGCTTCTTGTTGGCGGTCCTGTCGGCCATGAAGTTTCCCCCTCTCTTTATTAGATGGGTGTCTGCTTGTGTGACTTCGACTTCTTTCTCCATTAATCTCAATGGAGCACCTGTGGGTTTCTCCGAGGGGAAGAGAGGCTTGCGACAGGGAGATCCGCTGTCCCCCTATCTCTTTACTCTTGTCATGGAGGTCCTCCATGGTATTATTGACTCGAGCATCCGCGCTGATAGCAGATTTCAGTTCCACTGGAAGCGGTGTGAGTCGATGCGATTGGCAATGCTCACGTTTGCGGACGATCTTATGCTGTTTTGCCATGCCGATCCTTGCTCGGTCAAGGTGTTTAAGGATGCTCTGGATACCTTTGCTTCTTTGTCCGGTCTCTGCCCCAACCCCCGGAAGAGCGAGATGTTTGTTTCTTAGAGGGCTAAGAATATTTCGAACTCGCTCCTGACCATCATGGGATTTCAGCTGGGTAAGCTTCCGGTTCGTTATCTGGGCGTTCCTCTTCTTCACTCGAGGCTCCGGCTGGTGGATTGTGCCCCTCTTCTTCACGCGGTGGATAAGCGGGTTGGGTCTTGGTTGAACCGGTCTCTCTCCTACGAGGGAAGGGTACAACTTATCCGGTCCGTAATTGGGTCGATTCATTTGTACTGGTCCAGTGTGTTCCTGCTGCCTAAGGGTGTGGTCAAGGCTTTGGAGACGAGATTTAGGCGTTTTCTGTGGGCTGGTTCTTCCCCCAAAGTCGCGTGGGAGGAGGTGTGCCTGCCGGTTAATGAAGGAGGCCTTGGTATTCGATCGATCACGGCTGATAATAAGGCCATGATGCTGCGCCTTCTGTGGCTTGTTGGGAATAGAGATCTTTCTTCAATTTAGGTTAAGTGGCTCCTCCATACGAGACTTAGCCAGAGATCCTTTGGGCTGTCCTTCCGTCGTCTAATGATGCGTGGAGCTGGAAGAAGGTTCTTCAGCTTAGAGATGTCTTTCGATCTCTTGTTGCCTTTACGGTGGGTAATGGTGACTCGATTTGGCTTTGGAAAGACCCGTGGCTGCTCCCTTCCCCGCTTGTGGACCACTTCCCTCGAGGTCCGATGGCGATGGGTCTTCCTATTGACACTAGACTGTCTGCGGTCATTAATGCGGAGGGTGGAACTGGCCTGCCAGGTACTCGGTTGAATACTTGGATATTGAACCTTTGCTCCCTGTGATTTCCCTTTGGAGAGGGACTCTTTACGATGGAAAGGCGCTAATGATGGTCGCTTCTCTACGGCGAGGGCCCGTGATGCCATTAGGTACCGTCGCCCGGATGTGCCTTGGGCTGATCTGTTTGGGGGACCAGCGCGGGTTCCAAGGTTCGAGTTCATTCTTTGGCTCGCTATTCGTGAGCGGCTTTCCACGCGGGATAAACCTTGGATTGCGTTACGGGCTGGTTCTAATTTGTGTGCTTTGTGCGGCCTTTTCCCGGAGACTACTATCCATCTCTTCTTTGAATGTGAATTCTCATTGAGATGTGTTCAGTTGCTTGAAGATAGGACTAAGTGGAGCTGGCCGGTTCGTGTTTGGAGTTTGGGCGTGCGTTCGGCAGCTAGGAGATGGCGAGGTCAACATCTTCTTCACGTGTCACTTGGTTGCCTCACTGGTTTATCACATCTGGAAGGAGCGGAATAGGCATTGGAAAGAGAACATCTCCTCATCTCCTCAGAAGGTGATCTCGTTGGTTCTCGGTTCGGCTTGTTCCCTGCTTGACACGGTTCACACGCGGTTTGCCTTCCAGGTGGCGGCTATCAAGCGTCTGTGGCATGTTGGTTGATGGTTGGGCTGTTTTTCTTGTTTGGTGTTTGTGTGGGTTTGGGCTTGCTGTGTTGTTTGTGCTTGTTTGACCAGCAGCCTGTTACTGGTTTGTGGGTGGGTTGGTCCACCTTTTCATTGTACTTTCCTTCGTCTTTTATTATCGGAAAATTTACCAAAAAAAAAAGAGAAACTTCCTATCTTGATTTTTGGTGGCAGCTTCCTTTGCAGAACAGCCGAACATTCTTCATTGAGGGCTATCGTACCATGTTCTTCTAACTTGTTCCGATTCGATAATAGCTCCTTCATGAACTTTGCGTATTTCGGAATCTGCAGAAGAGCTTCAATAAAAGGAATATTTATCTCAAGTTTCTTAAAGATATTTATAAACGCTCAAATTGCTTATCAGGTTCCCCTTTCGTAGTGCAGCTGGAAATGGAGGTCGAATCTTTATTGGTGGTAGTGGCTCGACCTTCTTTCGGACGACGAATTGATTTTGGTCTGGTCGTAGATATCAGTGTCGGTGATTGTGGGCATGTTCTTATCGTCACCTGTATGGATTTCTTCGTCCGCCTTCTTAGTCTCTGGAATTAAGTCGAGTGTCTTTCCATTCCTTAGCTTGATGGCTTTTACATACTCTCTAGGGTTCTACTCGGTGTCGCTCGGAAGTTTTCCTTGTTTGCGTTGGGACACCGTATTTGCAAGTTGTCCTACTGTTTTCACCAGATTCTGTATTGATGCCTTTATATCCTGGAAATTTGTGTCTAATTTACCTTCCAATTTCTGAAATCGATCAACCGTCCGACGACTCAATTCGGCATGCAAATTTGTTTGTGTTGCTTGTAGCTCAGCTACTTTCTCCAATGCTTCCTCCCAAGTTGCTTTTTGTTTCGACGGAATGGCATCATGCTTCCCTTGAGTTTTTGAAATGGTATCTGTTCTTGAAGATTTTGAGAATTTGATGGCTTCAAGTAATTTGAGTTACCATAAGATAGATTTGGATGATCTCTCCAGCTAGGATTGTATGTGTTAGAGTATGTGTTCCTTGATCTGTTTTGGATGTGATGAACTGTCTCGGGCTCTTTCCTTCATTGCGTCCAACATTCGGTAAATGGCCTCTACTTGTGCCTCCATGGATCCACTATGCACACCAGCATTACGTCGATCCAAATCTTGCTATGCGTATCCGCGGGGTAGGCTGCAATCCGCTCTATGGCTTGGAGTGCGTCCTCGACGGCTAACTCCATTAAATTCCGTGTACACCCTCCATCGACGATCCGCTTATTTTGTGTACTAAGCCCCAGAAAGAATGATTGCATCTGAATGCTCAACGGTATGCTGTGGTTTGGGCATTGTCTTAGGAGACTCTTGTATCTAGTCCAAGCATCACTTAGAGTTTCGCCACCCTGTTGCTTAAAGTTGACAAGTTGGCTTCGAATCTCACTAGTCCTTGACAATGGGTAGTACTTACCCAGAAAACATTCTGTCAGTTCTTCCCAACTGGTGATAGAAGCGTGTGGCAATGATGAGAACCATTCTGATGCTTTTCCTGTCAAAGAGAATGGAAAAAGCGTTAGTCGTATCACTTCTTTGGACACACCGGGGTGCTTAATAGTTTTGCAAATCTGAGAATTTCAAAAGATGTGAATTTGCATCCTCGTTCGTCAGCCCGTGGAATTGTACTGCGTCGGTCACCATTTGTATAGTAACCGGTTTTATCTCGAATTGGTTGTGTGGTCCTTCGTGAATGAGGATTGGTCGTTATCATCAAAATAGCCTGGAAGTGCTCGACTTAGCAAACTGGGTCGCTGAGCAACTATCTCGCGATCCTGTAGCTCGTGGTGTTCTTGTTCTTGATCCTCCATCTTCCGTCTACGATTTCGGTTGTTGCGTCGGCACGTCGCTTCTATTTCCGCGTCAAATAGCAGTGGTTCCTTATTTGAGCTTGGTGTCATGCACCGAATAATATTTCTTTAAAGGTTTGAAATCAACGTAAATAAATGCCTAAAAAATAAAAATAAAATAATAATAATAATAATAAAAATAATAACAATAATAATAATAATAATAATAATAATAATAATAATAGTAATAATAATTAAGAAGAAAAAAAATAATAGTAATAAATACTAAAGTAAAAAAAAATATATCTTATAATAATAGTGATGCTAATAATATACTAAAAAATAGTAATAATAATAATAATGATAATAATAATAATATTTGTTATATATATATATATATATATATATATATATAAAGTAGTAGTGACGCTAGGAAAAATAAAAATAATAATAGTGCTAAAATAAAAATAAAATAATGATATTATAATGAAAATAATATTAATAACTCTTCTAGTACGAGAGAAAAAATATAACAACAATAATAATACAAATAAAGACTTATAAAATATAATAATAAATTAAACTCAGGATATGAACAAATTAATGAGATCGCCGTCCCCGGCAACGGCGCTAAAAACTTGACACGCTCGAATACTAGCAAGTATACTATGTCGTGCAACTAGTATAAAACGGACGTAAATCCGAGTATCGATCCACGAGAACAGCTTGATTAGTTCTAAGATATAAATCCCAAATTTAGTTTAGACTGAAGCGAATTTTAAATATATATATATATATATATTATATAATTTATTTTTGTTTATTTAAGACGATTTCAAGAAAAGCGCAAATAAAGATAACGGTTTTTGTATCAATTAATGACAAGCGTGGTTAAAGCACATATTCGGCACAGATTAATCCTACGTATTCATGCAGTCGTCTATATTTAACCAATACGAATCTAGTTAAGGTAGAAATGCCCGTTATTCACGTAACTAGCAACCCTATGCGAAAGTGAACCAATAACTATATTCCTATATGACTGTAGTTACCCCGCACACATTCGGCTTTATGAATTTCCCCGAGCTCAAACGCTTCCGGCGCCTAAGGTCTCGGAAACCACACGGACGGAACCGAATTACATCCCTGGTCGGTTTTACGTCGTGGTGCACTATATTTATTGTTCTAACCGGTCTAATCACTTTTTCAGTCTCATAAACCAATCAATAAACAAGCATATGTTGATCAGGCATACACAAGCATTAAACTCAAATATAGAACACGTAACTTAACTCATACGATTAAACAAAATACGAGTAACATCAATACGAAATTTTAATCCGGCTTAATACGGCCTTAACCACAAATAAACTTAAAACACATAGTAATAAGCGAAAAAATACGAAAAGATAGAGGTGAACATTCCTGTTTTTGCGTAAGACGATGTACGAACGTTGACTATCACGACGAACGGATCACGCCTAGTCGGGATCTCCATTGCGTGAGAGAACTCTTCGTCTGAGCTGTGGGCTGATATGTGGCTTGGGGTGGTGAGAAAAGGAGGTGTGCGCCTGAATTGCTTCGGCTTGGAGCTATTGTGGTGTGAGCTGCCAACTTATTGATAGTAAATGGCCTTGCACTCTACGAAAAGTGATAGTCCTACGTGCTTAGTGGGTGTCTTATGCATCCTTAGCCCTTTTCTTTGTTGCATGTGTGAGATTGACTACAAATTATTTGTCCAACAAGTAGCCTTCCTTTATTCCATGATTTGCTCCTCAGTTTGATTATTGCATCCTTGAGCCGTCAATTGTTGAATCCTTTTCTTCTTGTTGGCTTAGGTTGGACAAGGGCCGTGTGGATATTATTGAGATGCTTGGATGGTGAGGTGAGAAAAAGGAGGTGTGTGGTTTGTAAGTTTCTTCCCCACCGTTATCTCTCCTTTGTTCATGTGGTCATTCTTTATAGGAGAACAAAGAATTGAAGTAGGGCCACACCCATGATCAAATTTGCCACTACTCATGCAATTCCAAAATTTACCAATTTCACTCCACGCCAACTTCTTCTGTTTTACCGTGACTTGCTTTTGACATCTGCAATGCACTTATATAATATATTCATGTATAATTTAATTTATAATGACCAATAACACATGTTTATAGGGCATAAAAATAGCAAATCTAACTTATCAGTCAACAAGTTCTTTGGATGAAACAAACCCTTAGTGATTCCGGGTTAGATTATGACAAAATTCCTATTCTGTGTGATAGCACTAGTGCTATTAGTATTACTAAGAATCCCGTGCATCATTCTCGTACAAAGCATATAGAGGTTAAACATCATTTTATACGAGACCATGTTCAGAAGGGGAATATCAGTGTGGAATTCATAGGAACAAATGATCAGCTTGCCGATATCTTCACGAAGCCCCTAATTGAGGCAAGATTTTGCAACATCCGTGATCGATTAGGAATCATTGAGCTAAGTAAGGTTAGTAAATCTGTCTAGTTCTGCCATTTACTCAAGAAAATGTTATTATAGGTAGAAATTCGTAGTATTCTACCATAGGATATTCTTTCAGCCCTAGACTACCTTCGTATCTTATTGTTCTTACTCTTAAGTGTAATTTTGGTATTTTAGGATAAGATTCGCAGATTATTCCAGCATAAGATCTTCCTTTAGTTATCAATATTATTTTAGGAATCTTGAATCTCCAAATCTTTCGTTAGAATGTGGTTACGATATTTTAGGAAGAAATTCGTAGAGATCTCCTCTCAGCCTCTTAGTTTCTTTAGGAAACTCAGATATTCAAAATCCTTATCATTCTGCTATTTCAAATCCTTTCCATAATTAAGAGTTCCCGTCAAATCATTCTGAGATTTCTGACGATCCGACAGGAAGTTTCCCTTTTCGATTTGTTTCAAATTCGAATTTTAAAATCCATCCTTATCCTTTCTTAAAATAAACCGACCATTCTCTTTAAAAAAACCAGAATCACCTAAGTTCATACTCATCCTCAAATCATCTTCTTCGAAACTCTCTTCAATCCTCAAAACCTTCAACATGGTAAAAAACTGCCGGAACCAAAACTGCCGCCGCGGAATCTTCAAGCTGCAAGCGAAAGGAACCCATGTATGATGAAGCTCTGTCCGATCCTTCCTCACATTCACGCAAACCAGTTTTGCCGCCACCTACTTCTGCCCGGAAAACTCGTTCCAAAGCCAAAACTATCGAGAAAGTCTCATCTCCTGCCAAGATGGGCAAGACGAAGAAGAAGAAAAGCAAGAAACAACCTACTCCATCTCTGGAACCTGCAAACTCTGCTTCAAGTCAAGAAATTCCTGAAGAAATCCCAAACAGCCATCACCAACCCCAACTCCTGAGAAACCCCCGTCGCCGCTTGAAGAAGTTCAGCCATAGTCAAAACAAACCCCAAAACAATCCGACATACCTTCTATTGATCTTTCCAAAGCAAATGGATCCCTGTTGAATCCCTTTTCTTCTGGAAGAAAGCGCCCGAACCAACTACAAAAGCTTCAGTAACAGAGATATCGCCAGAGGTCGTGGCGTTGCGTTCAACAAGTAGGTCTCAGGGACAATTATCACATGGCTAAAAACCTCGGCTGGGAGTTTTCCTTAGTGTTGACAAACCCAGAGGCCGTCAAACTATCCAACTTCGACTATGAGGAGCACGAAGAGCACATCTGCATCCACTCTTACGTGCTGGGAGGCAGAATCAATTGGACCACTAAGAAGATAAATACAATGCTAGGGGTCCCGATGAAGTCTTCTGCCACTACGATATGAACGACTGGTGCCACGCTGATGATTTTGACATCAGTGATGAATTCCTTACCCTTTTGAATACCCGCAGTAAGCCCCGTTTCATTGATGGTGAAGCCCTCAATCAACTCCCCATCCACTACTTCTTCCTGCATAAGCTGCTCAATATGACCCTGTTGAGTGCAAAGATCGGCAGTGGAGGCCACTCAACAACGATGAACTTCATGAGCACCTATGCTGTTCACATGATATCTCCTAGTCGCAAGTTCAATCTTGGTTATCTCATCCTGAAGCACATGATCCAAGCCTCCGAGAGCCGAGATAAAGCACTTCCCTACGGGATGTTACTCACTCATTTCTTTGAGTGCAAATATATACTTCTGCCGCCGGCATGGGAAGACAAGGCTATCCACGTCGTGGATCTGATAACTCTGAAATGCATGGGGATTCACTACTCGAAAGGTGAAGGTTGGTTGAAGGCCAAGGAGAAGAGGTCAGTAGACAGTGCCCAGAAAAGGTCCGCCTCAAAAGAATGGCAAAGGTTAAGAGTGACGACGACGACTATGAGGACGAGCTCAGCATCGAAAAGGAAGGAATCTCAGCGATCCGCCGTGATATCTCTGACATCAAGGCTGACAACCAGAAGCGCCTCAAAAAGATCAAAGAGCAGTACACCGAACTGTCGTTGAAGTTGTCCAAGCTTTCCAAAATGATTAAGAAATCCCTTTCTAAATACGCTGATTCCGAAAGCTCTTCAAGCTAGTAGGCTGCCTTCCGCTCTATTCTGATCCTAGTTACCCTTAGGATATATCCTTCTGTTCCGTTTCTGGAAGTTTTTTCGATGTCTCCCTCGTTTTTGATAATGAAGGGGGAGTAAGGTAAGTTTTAGGCGTTTAGTGTCTAAGTGTTTGGTGTTTGGAAGTAGTGGTTTGGAAGGTAAGCTATGTAGGGAAATTCGAAGAACCCTAATATATAATATTTGCTCTTATGCGATGCTCAATATTTTGCTCTTATCTTACGGTATATCTGTGATGCTTTCATGTTGCGAGGGGATCTTATGCTCAGTTACAATGATGCTCTGATACTTACCTGCGCTAACTAAGTTTGTGAGATTTTTTATAAGTGATAAGTGCATGCTGCGATGATGTCTCATGCGTGAATCATGTTTGAAAAATGCGCACTTAGGCAGGGAGAACACACTTACGGGTAACTTAAAATTTGCAATCATGATATATCATTAGGCGTGACATGAGATATCAGCACTTAGACAGGGGGCCAAATTCACTCATGATATATCTTTTATGATATATAGATAACTGCACTAGGCAGGGGGAGCAAATATGTATCATATGTGATTAGGAAATATCATATGCTCTGCCTTGTGATTATGGAACACTAAGACATATGCTCTATGACGTGCATAATCGAATATGCTTATATGCTTCCGTGCTACATCAATTACATGTCATCATAAAAAAGGGGGAGAATGTGATCTTTTTGGTCCATTAGCGTTAGAGAGTTTTGATGAACTATGTAATTGTAATGACGTTAGGTCTATAAATTAAGCAATTCGATAAATGTTAAATATAATGTCTAAGTACATGATAATGTTCGACCATGCATTATTTATGAGCTATAAATTGGTTAAAGTTTTAGATTTTATTCACTAATGACTCTGTGATTTATTGGTGAAACTATATGATTGCATGTTATAGACGTCTCATATGATAGGATATATCTTTCTGTGCTATATATGGAAATAACGTGTGAGATATCCTACTAAGTTATATATGGAAAACGTGGTGTCTGAATATGGAAAGTGGTATATCCGTTGCAGTTCGTTTATTCCTGGGTGAAACTTGCATTTGAGATTCTGAATGCTTATTACTGAATTAATTGTGCGAAATCATTTTGATATCTTTCCATAAACTGATTTGGATATTATAATTAGGAAAGATCTGATTGATTGACTTAGTGGATAAGATGCAAACATATGGTATGTGCTAAAAACGGATATGATCTTTAGAAGGTTAAGAAATTCAAATATATATGCTCTGATCTGATTTATGTGCTAAACATGGTAAATATATTGATCTGATGCTATGTGCTAAACATGGAAAATGTTTGACATGTTGCTATCTCGTGTGCTAAACATGGAAACGAAGTCTGGATTTATTTAGTTAATTATTGATAGCAGGGAATCACATATGGAAGTTCTGATGTGGTAAATATAATTCGAAATGATTGAATATGCCTGAGAACAAAATTGAGCTTTATATGGAATAAAATCATGCTTTTATGAGCCTATGACCGTTGTGAATATTTATTGTGGGCATGATTACATGGCATGTTTACTCTCGAAATTACATGGACTATATGCTTGATTTGGTGATTAATCTATGATCTGATTTTCCATGTAAAGTGTTGAGCGAAAAGGTCTATATATGTGAGCTACAATTCATAATTTCGGAGAACTTAGAATTTGCGAACCTACGACTATAAGCGTTTTGAGCAGAAACATTATTGAGAAATTCCTGAGTGTTCATTTCTGATAGCTTTCTGCCTACCTGAGCGACTGAACGTACTGAGTTATTCCAAACTCCCACCGCATATTCTGTCTTCGGACGTGTTGTCTTCGGACGTGAGCAATACTAAGGAGGCAAGGTCGACGTTTACGCAAACGTGAAGGGAAGTACGAGTTCCGGGGCCCTTTGGTAGCGAGCTGTGTCTGTCGGGATCGGGAGATTCCGAGGAACGAAACTCGACGTGTGGTAACCTAGTGTGTTAGTGTTCGACTTGTTTCGGTTGTGTATTAGGCTAATCAATCAGTTTTGTATCCAACTACGATGCATTATAGTGATTGGTTAAACTCTCGCATCTCGATAATTAGATTCAATTATTATTGATTGGCGAACGTAGAAGTAAAAGTTACGGACGAAGATCAGGCCAGGAAATCCTGCTGGAGAAAGGGTTGCATCGAAGTTCCTCTTCAGGAATCGACGGGTCGAGTCGGTTCAACATAGCTGCACATAAGATTGGCCGCTGAATGAATCAAGTGGGGTAGGATCAGAATTCTTGATTTGGATTATGTGTAGGTGCTGCAAGGAAGGCCAATGGACGTTCGTGGTATTTATGAACGGGTTACTCTCATTCTCGGGTTCGCTGGAGTGCTCTCTAAAGAAGACGCAGAGGTTGAAAAGGGGGGAGAATTGTTGACTTTTCAACTCCTAAACACATGCGAAGGTTAAGGAGTTCAATTTGATATTTTCTTCAAGTGACGCATGCAATGATGATTCTTGCCTGTAGAGCTGCCTATATAAAGGGGCGTAGAGATCACTTGTAAGGTACCCCAAATCCAAGAGAGCGAGTGAGAGAGAATGAGAGGGAAAAAGAAAAGAAAAAAAGGAAAATCTTGTCCGGGCGGATAAGGGTGAGAGCGGGTTTAGTTTTACTGGGATAGTTGGGAGTAGGTACAAAAACATTACCCGGGTGGGTAAGGGGTCTCATGTTTTGGGTGTAAACACGAGCGTTATTTTGTACGGTGTAATATTCTCAAATATAGTAAAACTATTGTCTCTCCGTGGATGTAGGCGGTATTGGCCGAACCACGTAAAAATCTCGGTGTTCTCTCGGTGTCATTTCGGCTATAATTTATATCCCGATAAATTGTCGCGGGGTCCAAATACAACTACTGCTGGCCCGGAATTAAATATTACCGCTCAACCCCAACAACACACACACCAAAAGAGCGGAAGCGGCCTTGCAAGTAAGTGTTAAGCTTATGTGAATTTCTATGTTGCATAATTTATAGGGATAAAAGATGGTAAGGACGAGAGGTGAGACGAGCGGTGGAGATTACCAGAACAGGGGAAACACGGCCCCTCCCGACGGTCGAGATGCGACAGTCTTCCAATTGACAGAACTAGTCCGCCAACAGTCGGCGCAGATCCAACAACTAATTCAGTAGAATGCTGCAACCACCGGGCCGACTCAGGCAGAATGGACTGAGCTGGTGGGAGAACGATTCCGAATGTTAAACCCACCGACCTTCGAAGACACAGCCGATTCGACGACGGAGGATTGGTTGAGGGCCTTAGAGAGCATGTTTGTTTACAGTAGGGTCTCGGAGATGAAGAAGGCCCTTTGTGCTGCGTTCCTATTGCGAGGGATCGCAGGACAGGTGGGACACCATTATGGTGATAGAGAATCCTGCTACAATGAGTTGGGATAGGTTCAAGGAGTTATTCAGGAGCAAGTACCTCACCGCCCCGATCCGAGCGCAGCGCCTGAACGAATTCATCAACCTCAAGCAGGGGACTATGACCGTGGCAGAGTACATAAGGAAGTTTGAGCAGCTGTCCCAGTTCGCAGCACACATGGTCAGTACGGAAGCTTTGAAAATCGAGCGCTTCCTAGAAGGATTGAAGCCCGAGCTCTACAGGGATGTGAGCATGGCGGGAATTCAGGGAGCTAATTACGCTCAGATAGCAGAGAGGACCATGGTAGCAGAACAGGCGGAAGCCAGAATTGTGAAGGCACAAGAAGCTAACCGCAAATTTGTGCAAATGCAAGGAACGCAATGGAGCGGAGGAAATCAGAAGCGGCAGTTTGTGCCCAAAGGTGGCAAGAAGAAATTCCTCAACAAGCCTCCTCAACAACCTCAGTGGATGATGAATCGACCCCCAAACCCAAACCCAAACCAGAATCAGGGGGCAGTACAATTCCCTAACTGCCAGAGGTGCGGAAGGAAGCACTTCGGTAATTGCAACACGCCAGCCAATGCATGCTTCAGATGTGGGAAGTTAGGCCACTTCGCGAACCAGTGTCCGGATATTGCTTCAGGAAGTCAGGTCGGAAACCAAGTAAGACCCACGATGGTGCAAGCACGAGTGTACACCATCACGTTCGAGGAAGCGGAGAACAATCCGTCGGTGGTGACAGGTATCCTCCTAATCCACCAAACTCCCACGTGCATCCTAGTAGATTCCGGGGCAACTCACTCATTTGCATCCGAGAAGTACGTGACAAGACTTGTGGTAACGCCTGAAGGGGTTGAATGTGAATATAGCGTAGCAATCCCAAACGGGGCTCCAACTAGGACTAACCAAATACTAAGAAATTGCCCAGTAGTAGTAGATGGGAAAGACATACCTGTAGACCTAATACTCATCCCGATGAATGACTACGAAGTGATCCTCGGGATGGACTGGTTGTCAAAATATGAAGCTGTGATAGATTGTAATCGAAGGGTAATCACGTTCAGTATAGAAGGGAAGAACCCTTTATTTTTAGGGAACGGGCAGAAGAGGAAGGGCTCCTAGGATTTCAGCGATGAAGGCCCAACGATTGATCAAAGACGGGTGCGAGGCATATCTGGCGTTTGCACTAAAGGCTAAAGAAAATATTCTACGAAACCTGAAGAACGCGTAATCAAAGAATTCCCTGACAGATTCCCAGACGAATTGTCGGGATTACCCCCAGATAGGGAAATCGAGTTCAAAATTGACCTGGTGCCGGGAGCAGCCCCGGTATCCAAAACCCCGTACCGGTTAGCACCGACCGAACTAAAGGAGCTGAAGGAACAAATAGACGAGTTTCTACAGAGAGGGTTTATTCAGACCAGTTTCTCTCCCTGGGGTGCGCCAGTTCTATTTGTACGAAAGAAAGATGGCTCAATGAGACTGTGCATAGACTATCGGGAACTGAAATCGACGGTTAAGAACAAGTACCCTCTACCCAGAATACACGACCTATTTGATCAATTACAAGGTGCCACAGTGTTTTCCAAGATCGACTTGCGGTCGGGCTACCATCAGCTGAGGATTCGCAAGGAGGATGTACCTAAGACGGCATTCAGTACGAGATATGGGCACTTTGAATTCTTTGTCATGCCCTTCGGACTGACCAACGCGCCGGCGGCTTTATGGATCTAATGAACAGTGTTCGAATCCTACCTGGATAAGTTCGTGATTGTGTTCATAGATGACATCCTCATCTACTCGAGGACGAAGGAGGAACACGAACAACACCTACGGGTAGTGCTTGGGGTATTGCGGGACAAGCAATTGTACGCCAATTCAAGAAGTGCGAGTTGGCTGGATCGAGTTTCCTTTTTGGCACACATCATCTCTGGAGCAGGAATCTCAGGGGATCCAAGCAAAATTGAGGCAATAAATGACTGGCCACAGCCAACCAACGTAACGGGAGTACGGACCTTCCTAGGCTTAGCGGGCTATTATAGGAAATTTATAAAGGATTTCTCGAAGCTCGCGACGACGTTGACGAGATTGACAAAGAAAAACACCCCTTTCCAATGGAGTGAGGAGTGTGAATGGAGTTTCCAGGAACTGAAGAAGCGGCTAACTACAGCCCCACTGTTGACGATACCTACGGGAACAGGAGCGTTCTCGGTGTATAGCGACGCCTCGAAAAACGGATTAGGATGCGTACTGATACAGGACGGTTTCGTGGTGGCTTATGCCTTACGGCAACTGAAAGAGTACGAAAAAAATTACCCTACGCATGACCTCGACTTAGCAGCCGTGGTCTTTGCCCTAAAAATTTGGAGGCATACGGAGAACGTTGCGAGATATACACAGACCCCAAAAGCCTGAAGTATTTCTTCACCCAAAAGGAGCTAATTATGAGACAAAGGCGGTGGCTAGAATTGGTGAAGGACTACGATTGTGTGATCAACTACCACCCAGGGAAGGCGAACGTGGTAGCGGATGCTTTAAGTCGGAAAGCAGTAAGCTTGGAACTCCAACAACTCGAAGTGGAGATCGTACCGTTCGGCGAAGTCGAGGTGAAATTAGCAGCCCTGACCCTACGACCAACGCTATTGGAGCAGATCAAAAAGGCGCAGGAAAATGACGAGTTTACCTGAAAACCAAAGGAGCTCAGACCGAACAGTCGACAACAGGCTTCACATTTCGGGACGACGGAAGCCTGTACTACAAGAGCAGGTTATATGTACCGGACGATGCGGATCTTAGACGAGCCATAATGGCTGAAGCACATACCACGCCATACTCTGTACACCCTGGAGCTACGAAGTTATACAGGGATTTACGAGCTAACTACTGGTGGCCGGGAATGAAGAATGACGTAGCAACGTTTGTGAGTCAATGCCTCACTTGTCAACAAATTAAGGTAGAGCACCAACGGCCACCAGGAACGTTGCAGCCCTTACCTATCCCGGAGTGGAAATGGAGTAATGTAACTATGGATTTTGTAGTCGGATTGCGAGGAATGCGAAAGGGCATGACGCAATATGGGTGATCGTTGACCGACTTACAAATCTGCTCATTTTCTGCCGATCAGTACGACGTTCACCATGGAGCGATACGCGGAACTGTACATCCAAGAGATAGTGAGACTCCATGGAGTACTGTTGTTAATAGTGTCAGACCACGACTCAAGATTTCTATCTGAATTCTGGACAAGTTTACAAAAGGCGATGGGGACAAAATTGCTGTTTAGCACGGCCTATCATCCGCAGACGGACGGCCAATCCGAGAGGACGATCCAAACGCAGGAGGATATGCTACGAGCCTGTGTGCTTGATTTGAAAGGCAACTGGAGCAAGTACCTTCCACTCCTGGAATTCTCGTACAACAATAGCTACCAAGCTACAATTGGAATGGCTCCTATCGAAGCCTTATATGGGCATAAGTGCAGATCCCCAGTGCATTGGGATGAAGTCGGTGAAAGAGCTATGCTAGGCCCAGACATGGTACGAGAAATGACGGAAATTATCGCGACGATACGGAAAAGGATGCAGACAGCACAGAGCAGACAAAAGTGTTATGCGGATCGGAGACGCAGACCGCTAGAATTCGAAATTGATGATTGGGTTTTCGTGAGAGTATCGCCGATGAAGGGCGTCAAGAGGTTCGGGAAGAAGGGAAAACTAAGCCCGAGATACATCGGTCCATTCAAGATAACAAAGGTAGTTGGTGAGGTAGCTTACCAACTGGAACTACCGGCATCGCTGACGCAAGTACACGACGTGTTCCATGTATCGACTTTGCGAAAGTACATCGCTGACCCAAGCCACGTACTGGCAAACGAGTCTTTGCACCAACACTTGAAACCGGATCTGAGCTATGAGGAAATCCCCATGGAAATCTTGGTGCACGAAACGAAGAGGCTTAGGAATAAAGAAATCCCCCTAGTGAAAGTTCTATGGCGGAATCAGTCGATCGAGGAAGCCACTTGGGAACGCGAGGATGAGATGAGGGATCGCTATCCTGAATTGTTCCGAACGGGCTGATTTCGGGGGCGAAATCCTCCTTAAGAGGGGGGGAGGATGTAGCACCCGGGGCCCGTAACTTTTTAGGGCCAATAAATTACGTTTATGGTCTGAATGATTTCACGTTAATTGCATATATGTTACATGTCTACGTGACTTTACGAATTTTGTACTCGTGAATGTTATGTGAATTATGTGCTTGTGATGACCCCTAATTTAGAAAAATGGGGATTTCCGAAAATATGAAGAAGAGAAAGACTTAGTGATAGTTAAATGAATGGTGGGGTATGAAAATTTTATGTGGGACTAGAACCCCATTTGGACCAAGGAAGTGTCAAGTGGACTAAACATGAATTAGGCCCAATGCAAGCAAAGTAAGGTAGGAGACAACATTCCCTAATTCAAGGGGAACCCACGCCAACCCCATGTCTTACCCATCATATCTAAAGAAAATATCTAACTAAGCCATCACAATACCCTAATCACACCTAAGAAACTAACGAAATTAAAGAGAGAGAAGGAGCAAGGGGACGAGAAGTGTTCGAACTAAGGATACTCCAACTAGCTTAGAATTTTGAAATTGTAAGTGAAGCCTCTTCCTCAAGTCTTGTACATTTGTAATTTAGAGTTTTCTAGATGTATTTAATTTCATCAAATAGCGAAGCTTAAGGAGAATAAGTGCAAGGAGGACACGAAAACCTTAAGCGTAGAGCATAAATTAGTATTAAGGCCTTTTACTTGTGCAAATTAGGACTTGGCAGTTTAAGGTGTAAGTTAGGATCGATGATATTAACCTTAAGGGAGAGACCAACGATTTTGAGGGGAGAAGAAAAGAGAATTAGGAGTTTCGACTAGAATAATATTTCTAAGCCAGTTTCGATGGGATGAACAATTGTGCTTCGATCGAAAGTAGGGAAACTCTTAGGGTTTCGAGCGAATGTGCTTAGTAAAGGAACTTTCGATCAAATTTAGGAAGTGGATTCGATCGAAACTAAGAATTAGAAGATCCGTGAGTTTCGATCGAAACTCACCCCAATGTGTTAGGACCGGTCGAAACTCATTTCCACATCAAAATCAATCGATCGAAAGTGGACAATTAAATTAAGGTTTCGGGCGACACTTGAATACATTGAATTGAGCTTCGACCAAATCAAATTTAAATAGTAAATTAATCAAGTCATGAGTTTCGATCGAAACTCATTTAATTGCATGGGTATCGATCGAAACCCCATACCGAACCCATGAAATCGCTCGGCGAAACTCGTCTCTTCACTATGCATGGTATCGACGAAACCTGATGACGTCATGCCGACGTCAGAGCACGGCGAAACTCCCTCCTTACTACGTTCAATCGTCCGAAACTAACCTAGGATAACTATCAAATTAAATTAGGATCGATATAAATGAGTTTCGATCGAAAGTAGCCTAGTAAATAGAACTTTCGATCGAAAGAGGCTGGGAGGGTTTCGGGCGAATCCAATTTTAGTAATTGACCACTTTCGCCGAGATATACTAGCTAGAATAATTTAATTCTAGCACAACTTAGGATTAGAAATTAGATGACTTAGAAAATGTAGCAAGGTAAATCGAGCAAAGAGAAATTTCGACCGAAACTAGACCCTAATTAGTAAACTTTCGCGGAGACATATAAGTCAGAATAATTTAATTCCAACTTAACTTAGTATGCAGACCAAATAACTTAGGATGATTCAACGAGACAAATCGAATGGCCTAGAGTTTAGAAAATTAGCATAAGTCTAATTAGCTGGTGCGACGAATATTAATTATTGCGACAAGTTAGCTAAGGAAAGCAAGGTACTAATACTCTAACCCTTTTATTTAAAGGGTCGTACGTTAGGAGGTTATGGGGAAGTACGTTAATTAAAGCTTGGACGACAGGTAAGTAGAAATCCAACTACGACACACGACTTGCTTGCGTATGCCTAAATTGCGTGATTACGTGCCTATGTGATTTATGACTTCATGAATTGTTGATGTAGCTTCATGTGGTAAATCTAAGTTATGTTTGCTCGCATATGCATAGTCATGTGCACGCACGAACTCATGAGGGAGGGTCGTGGGACTGAGTGCGCATAATATTATGTCGCTTGTACACGACGAGGACCCGCCGATATAGGCCGGTGTATCGACTCACAGTTGAGTCACGGGTGACTTATATGGCATCATTTACGACGTACGACGTCGGTTATTATGATGAGGCAGGAGGAGCGACCCAGGAAGGAGCGCCCTAACTATGCTAGCGTAGGCTAACTAGCGTAGGCAACTCCCCTATTTGCGGAGGGAGCGACCTGGAAGGAGCGACCTAGGGGGAATCCTAGCGTGGGCTACCAACGTAGGCTACCGTATGGCAGAGGGGACGACCTGGGAGGGTGTGACCTAGGGAAACCTAGCGTATGCTACCTAACGTGGGTCGCTGCCACAGTCATATTAAGGACATTGAGCTCTTAATGGTGCATAGTAAGTGCGCCGAGGGCCCTGAGTGATACTAGTATGAGTACTAGTCTGATCTCGCTTTGCAATAAATAATAAATCAAAGGCAGATGAAGGAGTACTCTGACTGTGCCAACATCTCGAACTATGCCAGGCAGGCGGGGTGCATCAGCGCTGAATGCCCTTGCAGAATATTAGTTGCATCGGCGCGGATTGCCTTTGCGTAGTAATGTCATGCATCGGCGTGGATTGCCTTTGCAGGGATGGGACACGTGCATACATGCATGATTTCTGCTTACTGAGCCTCGGTGGCTCATTCCTTATGTTGTGTGTTGTAGCCACCGGCGACCACGGTAGGTGAGCGCGTTTGAAAGCAAGGCCGACCTTTTGAAGCTTCCCGCTGCTTTTGGAGTGGACGTGTGTGTATGGATGACAACTACGAGGCCGGTCGCATAGGAGCTTTTTGCTGTGCCGACACCTTCGCCTTGTAGTTAGATCATGTCTTGAACTTGGTGTTCGGCATGTATTCTTTTGACTTGTATAGAACGTTGTTCCATTATATAAATGGAAAATGAAAAATTTCATACGCGTTTTCAGTGCACTTTAACATTTACAACTCCTATGCACGTAGGAATCCGCTAGAATAGGCAATTAGGGAGTCGGGGCGCGACAACGAGGTCGTATCTTTTGGCGCAAGAATGCAATACAAGCCCGTTGTCGATAGTGCAAGAAAAGGCGGCACCAGAAAGGGCGGTTCAGATATGTTTCGCAATGTACACGCTCGCCGTGTCCAAAGTGGAAAAGCCTGTTTGGCATTTGGGTCGTGGGCTATGCTCTCTGGTGCTTCATGGGCCTCGGGCTTTTGTGTAGGAGGTATCAACTCATTCACGTCGATCGTCAGTCGGGCGGTAGTAATCTTTCGACGTTGGAACGACAGACGAGCCATGATGAAATGAGGTATCAATATCGTCCTTTTTTTCTTTGAAACGATAGCTTATTGTATGTATAATATAAAAACAGTACAAACGGGCTAAATAGCTTAATGAGCCGTCCATCCACATCATAATTGATAGTACTAGAAAAGGACACCTGGGCGAAACGGTCATTCATCGTGGCATCAGACCCTAGCCTAGAGGTCATGGGAACGAATTCTTGTTGCCATATGAAATCCAACGTTTAAGGTAACATGAGTAGACGTATTGAAAATAAAATAAAACAAAAAATTATAATTTGATACACTCCCTACTGTTAAGTGACCACTTTATCTAAAATATTTAACCCTGAAGGTAGTGCACACTTTGTAATTTATATAATTTATTTCCAACACGCCCCCTCACGTCTAGGCTGATTTCTCTATTATCTAGTCTTAGACGTGTAACACTCATAAATGGGTGTCGTGAGGAATCGTACCCAGCACCTGGGGGTCCATAAGCTCTAATACCATGTTGAGTGACAACTTTTCCTAAAAGGTTAGCCGTGAATGAAGTGCATCACTTTTTAATTTTATATAATTTATTTCCAACATGCCCCTCTCATTGTGGCGCCCCGCCTTCCACCACTATCTTTTACACTAGTCTACGCGACTAATGTCCTAATAACAAAATAGATCTTGTAAAATTTGGTATAAGATTTTTCCTTTTATAAAAAGGAATCGTAACGGTTCCTACAAAATCATCCTGGGCCCTAATTACAAAGGAAAGCGCGCATGCGGGTCAAAATAAATCTATCTACTGGGCCTCCACGAGGTCGCATCCATGCACACACTTCCATCTCAAAAGCCCCCGGAAGCTTCAAAAGTTGGCCTCGCCGTGAAAATGATCACGTACCGTGATCGCGGGGTCCTACAACACATAAAAACATGGAATGAGCTTATAAAGCTCAGTAAGTGAAAATCATGCATGCAATGCACGTGACCTAAATAGCGAAGGCATTCGCGCCAATGCTATTGACTTCTCTCATCCATCTCGTTCATTGACTTCATATTTGGGCCCCTTCGGCTTTCGATCTTGCTATGCACCATATAGAGCTCAAACCCTAAGGGTATAAATAAGTGGCAGTACACACATTGAGAGGCTAAACCCGAGTACGAAATCTGTGCTTAACCCTATGGTGCCTTTCCATCAAATATGATCCACATTGAGAGGCTAATAGTGCCTTTCAATCCCAATGTGGCCCGGGAACACAAGTTACGTTTAACCCTAAGGCGCCTTTCCATCCCAATGCGGTCTGACACGCGGGCGCTTATCACTGGTAGCTTACTGCGAGATCGCCAATACTCGAGGTTCCCTCGGTGCTGCTCATATCCTCAAGTCGCATCCTCCAGATTGCATCTCCCGCTACGGGGTATTTACCTGCCTCTCGTGAATCAGGCAGTCGGCCTCGTGAATCGCCGTAATATATTTCCCCTACCTTTCGTGAATCGCCGTGGTAGCATAGAAGAGCCGTGACTCATCATTGAGTCGACACAAATGCCCATCGGCAAATATACATATCGCTTTCAAGCGATCTTATACTCATGCACGCTATCTCCTGACTCTCATACTAGTCGTGCGTGCACATGCTCATGTCATGAGTATGCGTGTCATGTCATTGTATAACGAAAATTAAATCACGTAGGAACTCACATAATATCATATAAGCACATAAACACGTCACATAAAATCATAAAAGCATATAACACGTAATTTCATGCACATAAAAATTATGTGTGTAGTTGCGATTTCCACTTACCTGTCGTCCGTAGTTTATTAGCTATTGATCTGGTGAAACTCCTAATTCTCGACCTTAAGCATAAAATTATAATGTCAGTATACTATTTATTTAAATCAATTCAACCTACGAATTATTTAAACCTTTATGACTTCGCGAACTTCCAAAGACTCGTGACATTCATACGATTCGTAAACAATTCATGACCCGTGAAGTGTGACTATCTTATGATTCGCGAACCTATACAGTCCTCGAAGTGACATGTGAATTTTAATTCGTGAAATCAGATCCCTATGAATTCGTGAAATTTGTTGTTTATTATTCAGTTCGCCAAAAATTCATCTTACTCCTACTTTGCGAATTCACCTATTTAAAATATTAAAATTCGTGATATGTACTTTACTAACGGTTCGTGAAATAGGACCCGTAAAGAGCAACTAATTCGCCAAGTAATTACTCCTCACAATCGCCAACCTATATATATAATTCGTAAAGTGCCATACTTAATTCGCATACTCATTTAGCCACTTGGTGTTATTCTCCTAGCAATTCGTGAAGTGTAGTCAATTGGTAGAGTTTTATATAATATTTATTTATTTATTTATTTTTTTCATGAAGTCCTATTACTTATAATATTATTTAATCCTTTAGGCTACGTGGACTCCTTATGTGCATGCACAATTCCCTTAATTCCACTAGGTTCATGACATCCTAGTCTCAACTTGTCAAATGCTTATTGGTTTGCAAAGTCCCTCACAATCGTCACTTACTATCCTATTAAATCGCCAAGTTCTAAATCTTCTATCATGCCCTTTCTCAATTCGCCAAGTTCACATGATGATATTATTATTTTATTTAAAGTTCACCTAATTCGCCATGAATGTCACTCATAAAGCGTAATACCTATTTCACGAACCCACACCTTAGAAGCCTTAGAATTCGCAAAGTTTATTTCACCCATAATTCGCGAATTATAATTTGTGAAGTTTATACTTCACGAGTCCATAACAATTTCAACTTTTGAAGTTTATGAAACCGATCTAATCCCAATAACAGTTCGAACACTATAAATATTTCCGAAAACCCTCGTTAACTAAACTTATAAAAACTCTAATTATTTTTAATCTTCACACCTTGTGAATCCCTTTCAGACATAACTTACACTTATCCAAAGCTAAGAAATTATGTTAACATGACTATATATTTAAAAACCCTAAAGAGCATCAAAACCGTGATTCTCTTCGGATATTGCACTAATCCCTGTGATACACCCCAATTCTCTTTTATCGTTAAGTTATTAGATAAAACTTACAACTGATTTGTGAGTTATAAATAGAATTATTACCTTCTCAAGTTGGAACTTCCGTTTATTTTGCCTAAGCTTTTCTTCCTTTACTTTCCTTGCTTCGAGTTATCTCTCTTTTTAGTCCTTTTGTTTGAACTTGTTGGTGTTATTATGATAAGGATTTTCTTCTAAGGTTCATGTTACGTGTTTATCCCTTGAAAATGGTGAGATGGGACAAGGTGGTGACGTTATTTTTCCCTAGTGGTTAAGAATGTTAAAAGTTATCTTTTCATTTGGAATAATTAGGCTTTCTTTCGTAACTATATTGCTAAGCATGGCCCAATTTAATTGTTCTAATTCTATTATTCTTCTTAGTTATATTTTGGGCTTTATTTAAAGTCTTAAACATAGGTATAACCTTTTAGCCCATTTAATTTATTGGCCTTGTTCACGTATAAAAAAAAAGTCTAAAATTATTATTATTGTGGGCATTCTTGGTCGAAGTTTTATTAATAAGGCTCTTATCACAAATTATATATATCTTATACGAAATTATTCCTAAGTCTCAACTCAATTTCCTACCAAGTTAGTTATCCTAATAGCACATAAACCCATATAGGACTATATCACATATAGCATGGAATCACGTAGACACATAAGTCAATTAAAGGCATAAAAGCATGAAAGTATCGTATCACCCGTTAAGCTCAAAATAATTGTGTTATAAATAATTCACCCAAAGTCCTAACTTCTTTATTTAATTAATTCAACAAGGTTTCTAAATAAACATTTTCATCACTCATTAAATCGTAAATTCCGTAGTTAATTTTACGGGTATTACATCCCCCCCTTAAAAGAATTTCGGCCCCGAAATTCCATTAGTTGGAATGATAGGGTAACGATTGGTAGGGAGTTGAGCTGGCTTAGTTTGGTGATAGAAAATCACCTAATTGCGTACAAAGGTATTCCTCACAAAGGAGGATAATAGAGCGACTTCTAATGAAATGGATGAATTCCCAAGTCTTGTACTTCTGATTCATGACTACTGATAAGGAAACTTGTATCGACGATTGAGTCGTGGTCCATCCTATTTGAATAATAAAATTTCAACACGGGAGATGAAATCTACGAAGAATATATAATCTACTCCCCCCTTAAGAGATTCGCTCGATCTCTATTTCTTGGGAACTTTAGAAAAGAAGGTTCATGCAGCAATAGGAAAGAAAGCATTTTACCTGGAGTAGAAAGAAGGGAACGTATAGGGATTAGAATAAGATCTTTCTGGTTGTCTCGGATTCAAATGGTTGACTTCCTAATGAATAGATATGAAGATCATTTGCATTAGTCGAACCCGTATTGCCTCGAAGAGCTAACGAGAGTAACTACAATTCTAACAGGCAGAGGTTAAAACTCATTAGCGTCCATCACGCTTCCGCTGCGCCACTCTGATACTGAACAAATATATCCCTCAGGATGAGCAGAGAGATTGGGGGATAGGGTTATACCTCAGCTATTATTGGATCTTAGGTTTCTTCTTAGAGAATTGAGGTACGACTTTCCTATTTCAAAAGCCTATCTGCTACGATTATGATTCAGGTCGACACTCGAACTGGTATCAACCAAGTAGGCTAAAAGAAATCCCGAGTCTTACCACATAAGTGGTGGATACAAAAGAAAGTGTGGCTCCTAAGTCCACTAGAATGCATGTTGAGGTATGATGGATTAGGAGGGTACATGTCCCTACAGACGAATCGTTTTCCGTCTCTTCAGATGTGAGCATGTACACTCGAGCGGGCACCTTCTGTGGTTTAGTCGGGTTTGCTGCCTGACTTCCCGATGTATTCTTCGGGCAGGCTACAGAGTAGTGGCCTGTTTTGCCACATTTATAGCAAGTAGCATTTTGTGAGAAGCAGAAGCCCAGATGACGTCGTGCACATTTTGGACATGTGTGTACGTTTGGTTGGGGTCTCCCTGATTGTGTTAGTTTGCTGAGGTGGTCCAGGACGGTTTTGGAAATTGGGTTTCACGTTCTTTGGAACGAACTGTTTCTTCGGGTTAGTTCCGTCCCAGTTGGTTCCTTGTTCAAACTTTCTCTTAACTTCCTGGGCTCGTACAATTTGGATTTCGGCTTGTTCGGCCATCGGAGCTCGTTCCGCCATTTGGGCATAAGTAACCCCTTGGAATCCAGCCATACCAACGTCGCGGTAAAGTTCTGGCTTCAGGCCCTCCATAAATCGCTCAATTTTCAGCGAAGTGCTCACCATGTGGGTTGCGAATCGAGACAACTGTTCGAACTTTCGGATGTACTCCGCCACCGTCATTGCCCCTTGGCGGAGATTGATGAACTCATTCATTCTTGAGCTCGAACAGGGGCGGTATAATATTTGCCTCTGAAAAGTTCCTTAAAGCGCTCCCAGGTCATTGTCACGGGATCTTCAAGAGTTAGTATGGTATCCCACCATGCGCTTCCCCTTAATAGGTAACCAGCGCACATGACCTTTTCTGTTTCAGGAGTACGGCTATGTTGGAACATAGTTCTAGGGTTCGGAGCCAATCCTCAGCCGAGGTTGGGTCAAGAGCATCTTCGAAGGTTGAGGGTTAAGTTTACGAAATCTCTCCCCGACCATTTCGATTCTGTCGCCTGAGGGGGTCCGTTACTTGATTGCCCACCAGCATTTTGTTGCTGAATCAGTTGCTGAATTTGAGCAGATTGTTGGCGGTCTTGTTCCGCGAGTTGAAGGATAGTCGCATCCCGACTATCAGTAGAGGCTGCGGGTTCTTTACCTTTATCTGCACCCGCACTATTTTCATTTCTTGTTCTACCCATCGTTCTTCTATCCTAACGTTCCTAAGATCAATAAATCATGTAATACCAGAAATTCATAAAAACATAAAACTTACAAGCAAGGCCGCTTCCGTGCTTTTGAGTGTGTGTACATGGACAGTCTGCAAAACCTATATCCTAAGCTTTGATACCACCTGTGGCGCCCCGCCTTCCACCACTACTTTCTACACTAGTCTACGTGACTAATGTCCTAATAACAAAATTAATCTTGTAAAATTTGGTATAGAATTTTTCCTTTTATAAAAAGGAATAGTAACGGTACCTACAAAATCATCCAGGGCCCTAATTACATAGGAAAGCGCGCATGCGGGTCAAAACAAAACTATCTACTGGGCCTCCACGAGGTCGCATCCATGCACACACTTCCATCTCAAAAGCCCCCGAAAGCTTCAAAAGTTGGCCTCGCCACCGTGATTGCAGGGTCCTACAACACAAGACTTAATAGATCTCGACATATGTTTCTTTAACAAAAGATTTTGGCAAGTTTATTAAAATAATGAATTCTCGACATTATAAAGAAATTTCGACATTTACTTTTCAATAATGAGTCTCGACATTGTATGAATATTTCGACAATTCTTTTCAATTAAGATCTCGACATTTCATTAACAAAGATTTCGAAATTCCTTCATAGAATAATCTCGAGATGTGTCTTATGAGAATTTCGACACCATCAAGGATTTCGACATTGTGTTTTAGTTAATAAATTTTTAATATTTTAGGGTTTATTTATTTTCAAGAATTTCATTATTTTTAAGGTTTCCATGAATTTTAGGGTTTTGATAATTTTAGCATTTTCGAAACTTATATGACTTAGTAAATTTATTGATGTGAAAATATTTTCAATATTCAGAGGATCGAAGCATAGGAAATTTACCCGACTTCGTGACTAACTGTATCAGGAGGACAGGTAGGTGGATCATCCATCTACAATGCGTCAACACATGTGTGATCTATGTGTTTTCATGTGATTATGTGAATTACGTGACTTATGTGATTTATATGTTTTACGTACGTTTTATATAAATCATGTTTTATGATATTTTTATATGCATGGCACGTGCATATCACGTTAGAGCGAAAAATGGTTATACCATGATGTGACGATAGGACATGAGATATGGACGTACGGGGTAGAATGAGATGTTTGTGATTGGCGACTCTTAGCGGAGTCGAGGTTGGGCTCACTGGGCACCTGGCGGAGATAGACGTGATCGATCTGTCTACTCGGACGTGATCGATTCGAGGAGCATACCGCCGGATGGGGTTTCCTTGTTGATTGGTGCGGGAGATATACGACCTGGTAGGAGGACATTGACGTGATCGATCAGTGCACTACCGGCGTAGCTCGCCGCGAGACTTGGGGGTGGCCTCCCAGTTGTCTATTGCGCGCGGAGGTGTCGAGCCTAACCTAGGGCCCTGTGTTGTGTGAAATAGGAATATGGGAAAAGAAAGAGTGTGCATTATATCATGTGAGATATTGGGATTGGGATTGAGTGCACACCTGCATACATGCATTTTATTCACCTACTGGGCAAATTGCTCAGTGTTTACGTGTTGTAGGTACTAAGTCTGACGCTGATACGCGTCCAGACTGAGGCGGCTGGTGGCGGTGCTCCAAGGACTTTTGAGAGCGGTGCGGTACATGGATGAAGACCTGTGGAGCGGTGTTACGGCTTTTGGTCTTTGACATTTTTGGGGCTTTGGCCCGTGTATAGTGAAGACGATACGGACTTTTATAGTAATGTATATTATTTGGGAAAAAGTTTTAATTAGATGGGCCTTCCGCAGCTTACGTTGCGGAAATCCGCCACTAATCGTAATTAGAAAAGTATGGTCGCCACAGAAAACATGTCGTACAATCTCACACATCAGACGACGCTGGGATCAGATCAAGAATCTAAGGACGAACTTGAATCAATCAGAAAGAAACTAGCCATGATCCCAGAGACAGTCAATAAGATGAGCGCCAAGAAATCATCATCTTTCTTCAACAAACAACTAACCTCTGGGGGGAAACAAAAGTTCGTTGCTCTGAAAAACCTGAAACAAAGAAAGCTGAAGTTTCAAAGAAGTGCTTCAACTGTGGTAACCCGGTCATTTTGCTTCAGAATGCTTCCGACCTAAGAAGAAAACACCGAATACTACAAGAAGAAGTTTCAGCTTTCCCAACGCAAGGAGGCGTGAATTGTCATTATTGCTGAGGAAGAGGAATGCCTAGATTCTGATGAGGAAGAACCAGGCATCGGCTCAGATAGGACAGATGTCTCTTCATCCGACCTGGAGGTATACACCCCATCTATAAATGATATTATTAAACTTGAATGTAGGATAAGCGAGCTCTCCATGCATCGTAGGGATTACTCAGAACTCCAAAGCAACTTTGACAAAAATTATGCTTTACTAAACAAACAACAGGAAGAGGTAGCTATTCTTTAGGAATCCTTAACCTTGTCAGAAACTAAAGTGAAGACTTTTGGAGAACTTGTAGAAAATAAGGAAAACAATTAGTGATGCTTGTAGGAACTTAAAAGACAGCGAAGAAGAACGAGTAAATGTGTTTTCTCAATAACTAATCACTAATGAACATGTTCGCCTATACAAGAAAATCAAAGAATTAGAGGATCTTCTCACCAAAAGAGGTCAAACTGATCAAACCATCTTTCTAAACCAACCTAGAGATGTGAACTTCTTTAATCCCCGCGGAGGATTGGGCTTTCAACTCACGACTGACCCAAAGAAAGATGAAGTGCTTCCTCTGTACAACATTAAATGCTTTGGGTTGAGCTTTGAAAACCTAATGCCCTTAGTAGGATCGAAAGAGGTGATAGAATCTGACGAACAGAAACGGAGGAATAAAGATTGGGCCCAAATCTCGTGTAATTATACAGAACTCAATAATAGCTACAAACTAAAAAGACAATGCTCTCTGATGATTACATGTCACCATTTGGCCCTGAAATTCCGGAAAGCACTGGCGAACAGGCTAAACAATTTTGTTAAGCAAAATTTACACTCTTGAAAACTTTCCTGTCGCTTACAAACCTTCCACCTCCAGTCCTGTTCCCGAACCCTTTACATGTAAATGCAAGCAAATTACAAGGAAAACTCCTTTTATCTTCACTAACTCTGTATCGCATGTACCCACAGACAAAGGAGTGAGTTCTAAGGAAACGAAGAAGGTTCGATCTGGCTCAGCAAAGAGGGCAACAGTCCCACATAAGAAGATGAAACCATCCTCGAACCTTACTTCTTATGTTTCCAATTTGTTTACATTTCCAAAAGTGATTTTTTGTAATGTCGCAGATCGTATTTCCTTATTCTATGCTCAAAAATCTAAATATCGTTATGTAAACAATGATGTACTTCCACATCCTCATAACAATCTATTCAGCAAAAATGCTTCCACATTGCATAGCTCTTGTGACGCCCGGGCTGATGAGGGCGGGGAGTGATCGCCGGTACCAGAGAGGTGCACGGACAAGGAGCGGCTCCTGGCAGGCTTCTAGGCGAAGCGGTACATGAACGAACCGATCCGACACCAGAATGAGAGGGGATCCAGAGACTGACAATGTATGGGTGTGTCGGGCTAAGAATCATATAAGGGAATTTAGTACTATTCATATCACCAAGGTCGACCTACCTTTTCGGGAGTTCATCAAGAGAAACTCCAAAGTTTAGCGTGCTTGATTTGGGGGCAATCTAGGGATGGGTGACCCCTGTGAAGTTTCTCAGGGCGTGTGTGAGCGAGTGCACGAAGCACGCTGAAAGGTTAAATGGTGATACAGTGGGGCTAGACTATCAGTTGGAGGGTGGTGGCCCAACCCACTAGTCCCGGTAGGAACCGATGCTATAGTGACACCCGGTATGGGAGGGGATCTTACAGGTGGTATCAGAGCACAACCTCTCGCAGTACAGTGCTGGTTCGGGGACGAACCAGGCGAAAGCTGGTGTGGCATGTGACGCCCGGGGCTGATGATGGCGGGGAGTGATCGCCGGTGCCAGAGAGGTGCACGGACAAGGAGCGGCTCCTGGCAGGCTTCTAGGCGAAGGGGTACATGAACGAACCGATCCACACCAGAATGAGAGGGGATCCTGAGATTGAGAATGTATGGGTATGTCAGGCTAAGAATCTTATAAGAGAATTGATACAGCGGGGCTAGACTATCAGTTGGAGTGTGGTTGGCCAAACCCACTAGTCCCGGTAGGAACCGATGCTATAGTGACACCCGGTATGGGATGGGTCGTACAGCTCTCGTCCTAAAAGTGTACCTCCCAAGCTTAACAATCATACTCTCGAAACTAAGAGAAAGAAATATACCACATCCAAAATCAAGCAGAATGAGAAATTAAGTCAAAGACAAATCTGGATTCCAAAATCCCAACTGCATCCCATAAGCGACTGTCGTGTTTGGGTTCTTAAGTTAGTTCTCCAACAATCTGATAAAGAATGCAATTTGACAACAAATACATTAGATTCTCCACCTGCGATCAAAGATGGGTTCATTTTTAAATGCGTACCTAAGCTTACTTGATTTGTTTAGCAGGTCCGTCATGTGTGGTACTTAAATTCAGATTGCTCCTCACACATGGCTGGAACAAAGAGCTGTTGAGCAACTTTTTGAGGGATTTCTCTGGAAGGTCTACTTCGCAAACGATCAATCTGCACCCATGCTAGGAACGGGCGATCTCATCCATGACAGACTAACCATCAAATGAGTCTCCTACGTCAATGGACTAAGCAACAATCTATTCAGCATTGGACGCTTCTGTGACAAAGGCTACAATGTGAATTTTGAGACTAACAAATGTAGCGTCACTGATGACAATGGAAGAGAACTACTCACTGGCCACAGAAAGACAAATCTCTACTCCATTGACCTCAAGACTGTCCAACCGACGTGCCTCATCTCCCCTTCCTCCCTACATCAGAACAATCTCTAGCATCAGCGACTCTCTCATCTCAATTTTCAAAGACCTGAACAAACTGCGATCAGAAAATTTGCTCATAGGACTTCCCTCGTTTAGATATAACAAAGAGCATCTCTGCTCGGCGTGTGAAATGGGAAAGATAAGGAAAGCATCCCACCTAACTAAACATATAGCTTCAACCTCCAAACCTCTCGAACTCATCCACATGGATCTGTGTGGACGTATGCGCACTTAGACCATCAATGGGCGGAGATATATGTTGGTTATTGTGGATGATTTCTCACGGTACACATGGACCAAATTTCTCAGAACCAAGGATACCCCAGGTCTAATCATTGAGTTTGTTAAAACCGCACAAAACCTCTATCAACTAAGTGTCCAAATCACCAGAATTGACAATGGGACCGAATTCAAGAACAAAAAGCTCAGTGACTTCTATGCATAACTTGGAATCAACCAACAGTTCGCAGCGGAAAAAAACACCCCAACAGAACGGCGTAGTTGAGCGCAAGAACATGACCTTAGTTGAAGCAACTCGAACACTCCTCATTCACTCTGGATTACCCCACTTCTTGTGGGCTGAAGCACTGAACACAGCTTGTTTCACTCAGAATCGTGCCTCACTTCACAAGAGAGTCAACAGAATTCCCTACGAGTTGATCAATCGCAGAGTGCCAGACGTCTCTTCCTGAGAGTGTTTGGATGCAAGTGCTACTTGGCCATCGATCGTGAAGATAGAGCAAACATACACTGAGCAAAAAGATTAATGTGACATTTGAAGTATTAATGTGACATTGATAAAGTAGACCGCGTGGCTTCTGCACAAATCAGTCCAGAACCGGACTTCTACGAGAGTTGACTAAAGATCAACCAAGCACCTCTTCGGTGGGCGAACCTTCAATTCCAATACATTGAGCGATATGGAACTCGATCTTTTATTTGAGGATCTCTTTTCAAGACCATCGCCAACCACTGCTCCAACAACTTATGCAGCACCGAGCAATGATGATTCTACATCACCTAGCAATGACAATTCTCCTCCCACAGGAAATTTCCACGTTGATGACGTCAGTGAACTTCCAACAGATACTGAGATCATCTTTAGCTCAGCCCATTGATTCGACAATAGAAATCTCTTTAGGAGAGTTAGTACTACCCAACCTGCAGAACCTACGGAACACCAGGCTGTTCAAAGCGAAGAAACAATGACGGGTACCGATGTAGCTGAATCATCACAATCTCATACAAGAAAGTGGACCCGTGTACACCCAAACTCACAGATAATCGGAGACCCCTCCACTTGTGTAACAACCCTAGCCTCAACAATAAATGGAAGTCTCCACTCCTGCTTTCTCAGTCAAAAGGAGCTTAGCAAAGTAGCTGAAATCCTTGCCGATCCAGATTGGATCATCGCAATGCAGGAGTAAATCAACAGTTTGAATGGCTGGCAGCCTGGAACTTAGTGCCTAGACCAGCTGGAAAAAAAACAATCATAGGTACTAAATGGGTCTTCAAAAACAAGAAGGACGAGCAAGGAGTTGCCATTGGAAAACCGAGATGTTGCCATTAAAATCATGAAAGATCTGCCTCGTGAGTGTGATGTAAAGACCATGGCCGTGAGAGAATCAAAACACCTCAGCAAGATAATAGTTCACGATCTCTTTGTTGATCTCAAGGCCTATGAATTGAGCTACAAACGAGGATGGAAGAAGCAGTTACTGAACAACCTATCAAAGCACTCATAGCACCAGAAGCCTCAACTTCAAAAAACTCTGAGGAACTGACCGACGAAGTGATGGCACTCTTCGTGAAAGATTCGGGAAGTTCATGAACAAAAACCAAAGCAGTACTTCGGACGGCAAGAAATCCTCAAAGAATAAAAGTGATAAAAGTGATGTCTCTTGTTTTAGATGTGGTAGGAAATGACACTATGCTGGAGACTGCCGAGCTTCTAAGAAAGAAAAAGAGAAGGCTAGTACCAAAAGTAAGAAGTATCAAAAGGCACTGGTCGCTAAAGATGGAAAAAACATGGGATGACTCCGACTCCGAAAACTCAGACTGTGATAAGTCAGACACGAGCAGTGACCGGGAAAATCATGAATGTCTGATGGCCAACATGACCAACGATGAGGTATGTGAATCTATCTCTAATGAATTTACAAAGGAAGAGCTACTTCAAACTCTTCAATAGACGGCTGATGAATATCGAAAGCTATCTTAGAGAATTAAGCAACAAAAGGGTAAGGATACTATCACATCGATTGATCAATCAATCGATGGTGACCTCAGTCAATCAGGGTATCTGACTGTGGAGGTGAGGCAACTTAGGAAAGAGATAGCACAACTCAAATCTAAAAATTTTAGGTTAAATTCTATTGTTCAGTCCTGGACTCAGTCCAAGAAGAAAGTAGACAACATCCAGAGCAATCTGAAGGATAGCAACGATAAGACTGGCTAGGATTGAAGGAACATATCGGACCAGCTGCATCTTCATCACGCACGGGAATACCGGATGGATTAAGTTTGTCCATGCCAGCTCCTCACAAGCTAGTGATACTAGCTATATCTATACCCTAGTTAGAACTGAAAAGGACTTCAACCTAATATGGAATCGTCAAGACCAATATTTATAGGCATGAACACAGGGGGAATCTTCAACCTAATATGGAATCGTCAAGACCAAATATTTATAGGGATGAACACAGGGGGAATCAAGGGTACTTTGATGAGCATAAGAACAGGGGTAGACAATACCGGGCTTAAAAAGGGAGAGTCACTAGGTCTAGAAATATTAGATATCTAATAGATCCAAGTACTGGATGGACTATCAAAATTATCCAGATCTGGGTACCTAAGAACCTAATCCATCCTGGACCCAAGTAAGATTGGGTACGAATGCAATATATATATATATATATATATATATATATATATATATATATATTTACAGGTATCTATTGAGGAGCTGAACCATCTGTATGGTACCTAGACAGTGGATGTTGACAGCACATGATCGGAAATAAAAGACTGCTGAAAAGCTGAAACCACATACCGGCCGATCATCACCTTTGGAGACAAATGTAAAGGTAAAAAAATAGGGAAGGGAGTGATTACTCACAGGAACCTTACTCTGAAGGATGTACACTTAGTACAAACCTTCACTATAATTTAATCAGCGTTAGTCAATTATGTCTAAATAATTTCCTAGTGTCTTTCGAAAAAAAAAATGTTTCGTGAAAGATCAAACTGAGCGCATACTGATAACCGGTCATAGTGTCGGTGGCACATATAGAGTCCAGTGGGGAGATCAATTTGTATCTACACAAGCATGCCTTATAGCCCAAAATTCCAAAAGCTGGTTATGGCACAAACGCTTGAACCATCTAAACTTTAAAACTATCTCTGCTCTTAGGAAAAATAGTCTAGTCAGAGGTTTAACTAACGTAAAGTTTTTAAAAGATAAACACTGTACTAATGTCAGTTAGGTAAACAAATCAGATCAACCTTAAAAAATAAAGGGAATATCGAGTCAAACCGGTGTCTAGATCTACTTCATATGGATCTATTCGGACCTATACCCGTAATCAGCCTTGGTGGGGCCAAGTACGCACTAGTACTAGTTGATGACTTCTCAAGGTTTACTTGGGTTATATTTTTAAAATCTAAAGATTAAACTCCAGTCAGTCTAATGAAACTTTTTAAAAGAATGCAGTAAGTAATAATAAAAACCAAATTCGTAGTGACCGAGGTGCCGAATTCGTGAATTTTATGCTAACCGAATTTCTTGAAAACCATGGTATCTGCCATGAGTTATCTGCTGCTAGGACACCACAACAAAAGGAGTCGCTGAAAGAAGAAACCGAACTCTTAAGGAAGCAGCAAGAACCATGTTAGCAGATGCAGACATATCTCACAAGTTCTGGCAGAAGCAATTAATACCGCATGTTATACTCAGAATCGGTCAATTATATACAAGAAACATGCAAAACACCATAGGAAGTATGGACCCGAAATATTCCCTCAGTAGGATACTTCAGAACCTTTGGCAGCAAGTGCTTCATCCACAACAATGGGAAGAATCAGTTGTCAGCATTTGACGCAAGAGCAGAAAAAGGGATTTTTCTTGGATACTCACTAGTCGGCAAAGCTTACAGAGTTTTCAACACTAAAACCCTATCTATTGAAGAATCAGCACATGTGGTATTTGAAGAATCAGAAACCGATGATCAAACTCCCAGTAACATCAATCGATTAAGCAGCAATTGGAGAAGTCTCATCTTGAAGACTCAAGTGATGAAGAAGGGATCATCCGGTTTCAAATCACACTTATTTAACTATCACAGAGGAAACCGGTATTCCAATTAATTCTACTGAGATACCGATGGAACCTATCAATCCCTGTGATACTGGTCATGAAGGTTGGAAATACTGGACTTGAGACTACTCAAGACATACCAGAGGAATCAACTGAGGGGAATGCATCAAATGAATCGTACAAAGCTAAATCATCCTCATAAAACTAATCATAGGAGATCCTACAGCACCTATGAAAACAAGACGACAAACTCATCCAAATCTATTCAGTCATGCGTTCATATCTCAGATTCAACCAACAAAAACCGATGAATCTCTGAAGGATGACAACTGGATAGAAGCCATGCAAGAAGAACTGAACCAGTTTGAGCGTAGCCAAGTTTGGACTCTCATTCCAAGACCAACCCAAACTATGATTGGTACAAAATGGGTATTCAAGAACAAGCTCAACGAAGATGGACTTGTTACTTAGAACAAGGCAGATTGGTTGCTCAAGGTTACCGGCAGGAAGAAGGAATAGACTATGATGAAACTTTCGCACAAGTTGCAACTTGAGGCCATACGGATATTTTCGGCATATGCAACCACAAGGACTTCACGGTATTTCAAATGGATGTTAAGAGTGCATTTTTAAATGGAACAATATCTGAAGAAGTACATGTTGCTCAACCACCCGGTTTTGTAAATCGTGAACATCCTAATCATGTTTACCAGTAAAGGCTCTCTAAGGTTTGAAACAAGCACCAAGAGCCTGGTACGAAACACTCTCAAAGTTCCTAAATGATCACAAGTTCACCATTGGAGGAGTTGACAAAACTTTGTTTAGATTCACAAAGGGTGATCATCTACTGATTGTTCAGATCTATGTAGATGACATCATTTTTTGGGTCAACCGATGCCAAGCTGTGTAAGCAGTCTAAAAAATGATGCAAGACCAGTTTGAAATGGGCATGATGGGCGAACTTACTTCTTTCTGGGATTTCAAGTAAAGCAAATGGAGCATGGGATTTTTATCAACCAAGCCAAATATACTAGGGAACTGCTCCAAAAGTTCGGTATGGAGAACTGCTCTCAAGCTACAACTCCAATGAGTGCCTCAATCAAATTAGATAAGGATGAAAATCGATGCCAGTTGAAGTCACCAAATACCGAGGATTAATTGGTCCATTGCTCTATCTCACAACAAGCAGACCGGACATTATGTATAGCGTTTGCCTATGTAAGCGGTTCCAGTCTGATCCTAAGGAGAGTCACTTCACAGCAGCAGAACGAATACTGAAATATCTATGAGGGACCACCAATGTAGGTCTATGGTACCCTAAAGACTCAAGTTTGACTCTGCATGGCTATACCGATGCTGACTATGCCGGTTGCAAGATAGATGGAAGAAGCACTAGTGGTACGTGTCAGTTTCTCGGTGACCGATTAATCTCCTGGTTCAGCAAGAAGCAAACTTCGATAGCAACATCAACCGCTGAAGCAGAATACTTGGCAGCTGGAAGTTGTTGTTCTCAGATTTTATGGATACAACATCAACTGGAAGATATGGCATTAAGAAAACCGATACTCCTATATTCTATGACAACACGAGCGCAATTGCCATTACACAGAATCCAGTATTCCACTCAAGGATCAAGCACATTGACATCACTTTATACGAGATCATGTGCTGAAGAAAAATGTCCGACTGGAACACATCTCAGCCGACCTCCAAGTAGCCGACATACTGACCAAACCGCTACCA